>WHVE01001140.1:0-28249 GCA_015178995.1 Trichophaea hybrida
AGGCAATGAAGAGCAGATTAGTATGGAGTATGATGGTTCAGAGACAAACTCTCTAAGAGAGGGGATAGTGTTACACATAGCAAGTTCACAACAGGGTCTTGTACAATCACCCGCAATTTCCCTCACTAGACATCATTGGCTATCACTTGTCTCAGATGCCGGAGCCAATCTTTTCAGATGGCTAGCAAACGAACACCCACACCATCGATCAGCAATGATGGCTAGTTATTGGCTGCGGTCGGTTCTGCTCTGAATCGCCGATGACAAACGGACAGCCGGCAAACAGCTGAATGGCATCGGCCAAGAAGCTGACAACAAATGGACAACTGGCAAACAACTGAATGGCGCCAGCCACAAGCCAACAACCTAAGATTATGTGCCGACTCTGAACAGTGAAGCTGCTCTCTATCGAAAGAGGTCGATTTATCTGGTGGTCATCGGATCGAAAGAATACCACTGGTCCGGAGGCACAAGCCCATGAGCTTGATGTCATAAAGAATACCAATGGTCTGATTATAATCTAATGACGATACGGACGATAGAGGATCGAGAGATGGAGGCTATGGTAGTTGCGAAGAAACAGGCATTGGTTTGAAGGTGGTCACGGTACTAGAGCTCTAGAGAAAAGGGTAGATAGAAGTATTTGTTAGAGCGAAGACGAAGGTATAAAGACCTTGGGATCTTCGAGGGTAGAAAGGCATCAACCGTCTCAGTGAGGAAAACAAGCCTTGACAATATACGCATTGGAGAAAGCCTATCCTTTTCATTCAGAATCTTTTAGTGATTTCCACATCCCGAGTGAAGCTCCTAATCTACCTTCAAAGCAGTCCCGAATTAAGTATGGATACTCTTTGACCGGGTTAACCTGGAGTGACACTCCCGGTATTTCACGCCTACCCACAAGTCAAACGGAGTTTATCTGCAAATGTTCAAAGGAGTTCAGTACCGGAGATGATGGAGGACGAGTTGAGCAGCCAGTCGCGAGCCAATAATAGACATATCTCAGTGTGCTTGCACCGTCTTAATGTTCTTGATGAAACAAATCAATTGCGCATATCTACAAGTCAGTCGGACTTAATCTGCAAAAGTTTAAATAAGTTCAGCACTGGAGGTAAAAGAGGAGTAGAGCAGCCAGTCAAGAGCCAATAATGGACATACCCCAGTGTGCTTGCAACGTCATAACGCACTCGGTGAGATGAATCGATTGAGTATATCAATGAGTCAATCGGAGTTGATCTGCAAAAGTTCGAAGGAGTTGGGTACTGGAGGAGATAGAGGAGGAGTAGAGCAGCCAGTCGAGAGCCAATAATGGACATACTTCAGAGCGCTTGTCCTGTCTTGATGTTCTCAATGAAACGAATCGATTATGCATGCCTACCAGTCAATCGGACCTGATCTGCAAAAGCTCAAAGAAGGTCAGTACTGGAGGTAAAGGAGGAGTAGAGCAGCTAGTCGAGAGCCAATGATAGACATACCCCAATGTGTTTGCACTGTCATAATGCACTCAGTGAGATGAATTGATTGAACATATCCATGAGTTAATCAGAGATAATTTGCAAAAGTTCGCAGGGGGTTAGCACTGGACGAGGAGGAGGCGGGTTGCAATTGTGATGTGAATGGTGACAACAGTGCAAATACAGGGTAGAGCAAGTAAAATAAGGATTCTGGGGTGTTAATGGTTGTCAGGATAATGGCGATGGTATTGGTGATGGTGATGGTGATAGTGACACCGGTGCAAATAAAGGATGGAGCGAGTGAATTTAAGATTCAGCAGTGTCAATAGTTGTCAGGGTGATGGCGATGGTGATGGTGATGGTGATGGTGATGGTGACAATGGTGCAAATGAACTGTGGAGTGAATGAAATAAGTTTTCAGGGGTTAAAGGTTTGTAAGAAATTTTTCTAAGTCCAAAATTGGCAGAGACGAATTGTATACTAGCTAGGATGGAAACTTCAACATGGATCTTGCCATTATCCGAAAGTTAACTGATCAGAAAACCGAATTGGTCATCTCGGCAATGATATCAAGCTTCCACTAACGTAATTTGAGAAAATACTGTACCAGCCAATTTCAAAAACCTTGTAAACCTGGCAGAAACCTTGGAAACCCCAAAATGGAAAAAAGTGTTTTTGCTAATGAATGAGATCTTTGAACAAATGAAAGCCAAAATATCAAGAGCCCAAATATGCCATGCGGAAAAACTAAATATATATTATTAAGAGGGAGTGGAAATAATGATAGGAGACAGGATGTAGATGGATGCTGTCACGGTTGTGTCAAGTGAGGATCGAAGCGGGAGTAAGGATTGATGAAGAGTAAAGGGAATACGAAGAAAAACAGGTTTCGATGGAAGGAATCAGGTTTCGATGGAAGGAAAACCGGTTTCGATAGAAGGAAAACAGGTTTCGATAGAAGGAATCAGGTTTCGATAGAAGGAATCAGGTTTCGATAGAAGGAATCAGGTTTTGTTGGTTGCGTTGTAAATATGGTGTGATGGTTATGGCGTAAGCGGCGGGCTGAAAGGGTTGCGTACATATTTGGGTGGAGTTAGGATGTATTTTGGAATGAGTGAGCAAAGATGACGACGGTCACGTTAACTGTATATAAGAAAGCTGGATTTGCGGAGGATAGGTTTGTTTTTCCCTCGTTCTCTAGTCTACAAAACAATCAATAGCTTCGGCACCAACCTTTGTTTACTTCTGTGATTCCGGAATTCCAGTTTCTAGTTTGTTACGCAGTACCCGCGATCACTGCACCCCTTTGTTTGGTTTCTATCACCCCTAGAACTCCGAGCCTTGAAACCTTGACAGATGCCAGGAATGTTACCACACAAAGACCAAGAAAGAAACTCGACTAGAAACCTTTGGAACTTTACAAAATTATGGAAGTTATTAGCCCATGTACCTACTACTTGCAACTACCCAAAGACCTCCACATCGATCCAGAACAACCAATTTCACACCTGAGCAAAGCTTCGGAGGATGTACTACCAGGGCAAATGAAATTGCCACCACTACTTGTTGTTGTGGATGGAAAAGAAGAATATGAAATGCAACACATCGAAGACTCCTGAGTGTTTCAGGGTCAATTACAGAATCTGGTCAAGTGGAGGGGCTATGATGAATAAAGCTGGGAACTGGCAATTAATGTGGACAGACTCCAAGCCATCAATATATTCCATGCAGAACAATCTGGCAAATCGAGATCAACAACCCCATAGGAACCTAGTATGTGGGAGGGGGAGAAACTACTATCATAGTTGTGTTTAAGTGAGGACCAATAAAGATGGAATGAAGAATACGAAGGGAAACAGGTTGTGTTGGAAGGAAACAAGTTTTGCTGGAAGGAAACAAGTTTCAATAAAAGGAATCAGGTTTTGTTGATTGTGTTGTAAATATGGTGTAATGGTTATGATATGGGTTGCGAGTTAAAGGGGTTGTATACATAGTATGTTGGAGTTCGAATGTATTTTGAAACAAGTAAGAACAGGTAACAATGGTTACATTAGCTATATATAAAGGCAATGGTTTTGCAGAGGATAGGTTGTTTCTTCACTCGTTCTCTAGTCTACAAAACAATCAATAGCTTTGGCACCAACCTCTGATCACTTCTGTGATTCCAGATTTTGAATCTCTTGTCTTATTTGCAATACCTGCAATTCCAAATCTTAGTTTGGTTTTTATAACCCCTAGAACTCCGAGCCTTGAAACCTTGACATTTAGGAGGCATTGTAATACATTGGTGCAGTAGAGTTCTGCAGGCAAGAAAAATTTGTACTATGGGCAGGGTAGAAGGCTGGTTGCACCAGCGCTTGAAGGCCGTCCGACTACCATGTATTGTCCAAATGCCGGCCACCGGGTAACGTACGTTAGCAATTGATTCAAGCACTACCCGATACATGTCGCCGTCGCCTACCAAAATTTGATCGTTAACACGTGAACGGGAGTAGGCCACAGGTCAGGTTTATAGCGGACCAGCTCGATTATCTGTTATCAGAGACAAATCGGGGAGCTTTAGTATAGTAGCAGCTCGTGGCAGAGATAGAGAGGTGCGAGTGGACCTAGGTATCTACCTATTAAAATTCAACTGTATTGCTTTATCGGAGAACTTCCCCTAAGGAAGATTTATATAATCTCATTCCAATAGTTCTAACTGCAATATTCAGGATATAGGATTACAGCCCAGTTAAGGATGCAAAGATACAGCAGTATTTATTGCAATTGGTCAAACCACAGACAAAGATCTGTGATACTAGATCGCCATCCCTCAGTTGTGATATAGGCCGGATATGTATCCGTGAGACCAATGGCCATCACGGGATCCAGAACAAATGGTAGACGGTTAACTGGTGCCATTGTGACGTCACGGATACGTATTCAGTCACTACTACAGGGAAGAATCCCTACTTGCTGAATAGGTGTGTTCCCAAAACCCTTTTGAACTCACAGTTGCTCGCAAATCTCGCTCTAATTTGAACTAATCAGGTTAAAATGTTGTATCATCATGTGAGGCATATACATCATCGGCCATTGATTTCGCTGGTATCTACTTAAGTAGAAATCATCATCTTTTCTCGTGCCCAGCCTCTCCCCCGCTGTTCGTTCCTCCCACGCGGAGGGAGAATTTAAATTTGCCAAGTGTGGGCACGAGAAAAATCATCACCATTCGAGCAGAAAAACACGTAGGTTTTGCCTTCCATAGTATAAATACTGCTTAACATGAGAAAGACAAATCCCAGAGGTACCATCAAGGGTAATCTATTAGCTGTACCATCAGGGACTATCAAGGAAGTGAAATCTAGCAATTAAGAATAAAGATACAACTGCCTCCAGAGGTTTAAATCGGGGTCAAACCCCCTGCTCTGTTTTTCGATTCATCTGAGCAATGCTGTAATACCCATAGCTTGCCTCCTCTTCCCCCTAACAGACTCTGATCGACAGGCTCAATACTCTTCCCCTCATAACTCATTTCCTGATGCCGGATAGATATTTCATGTAATTTTACCCAAGTAAGCCCTACCTAATTGCATCATTTAACTTCCGTGTTTGGATCGAATACCTATAGAGGTGTATTCAGAATTTCACGGTGACATTCGATCATGATACGGCACATAGCGTTACCATTACATTACCTGTGGTCACGGGAGACGAAAAATCCCAAAATTGTACTTCCCAAATGGGAGGAGCATTTTCTTTTCAGATTTCTATTCAAGATTGGAGAGTGGTTGACTACTATCACCCCCTAGGGTGCACCTGTGAAATATCGTCATAGAAACAGGTAAACAACCGAGACGCGGTGCCGTGTTGCCACTGTCATTGCAGGCTGAAAACCACCAACCAACAGTGATCCCTAACTACTTAAGTCGTGTTGTATATGAAACAATCTGATCCGGATCTTAGATTCGAGGCCGAGTAGACGGTAAACTCTGATTCGCGAATTAAAGAAAATACATAAGAATGATAGGGCCCAAGCGATAGATAGATATCAAATCATCCCGCTGTTAATGCGGCAAACAGCCATAATTTTAGACATTGTAAGAGAGGTCGGGTCGCTGTGCGGGTTTTACTGGCCAGTTTACCGTCAGTTACATACGATTATAACAGCAGGTACAAGCGGCTTGGATGTTGTGTTGTATACAGTATATTACCCCCTATTT
This sequence comes from Trichophaea hybrida, assembly GCA_015178995.1. Lineage (NCBI taxonomy): Eukaryota > Fungi > Ascomycota > Pezizomycetes > Pezizales > Pyronemataceae > Trichophaea > Trichophaea hybrida. Next base: position 5,657 of record WHVE01001140.1, read on the forward strand.
ACGTACTTAAGTAACCTAATCATAGCTACATAAGTAAGTATATAAGAGGAGGTGTGCGAACATATATACGCGAACTCAATCTCATATCATCGTTTGACTTGGCTCTCGTTTTTACGCTGTTATCAACCCCCGGCCCCGCAGACAAGTTAATGCCGCGCACCACTCAACCTCCCGTACATATCATCACTACGGAATCGTCGCTTCATCAGATTTATCCTTCTCAGGCTGGACTTGGAAGTCGAACGTAGGGTGTTTGGTTTGGGAAGAAAGGTGTCTTAGTGGCATTACGGGTCTCCAACGTCGATAAAAAAAAGTGTGTGTTTTGGCAAAAAACCAGCTGCAGCGGTGCCGGTGAGAGGGAGTCCAGAGTCGGTTTCGGACGACCCTTCTATTCAGCGCCTCTTCGAACAGCTATACCAAGAGGTGCATACGTGGAGCAGCGATTTTCTAGCGGACCCCCCGTCGGCACCCACCCACCGCACACCAGAAGAAGAGGCACTTATTCGACGCGTTGTTCTCGTAGCAGACACGGCACCGATCTTGGGAGATCGATCATTACGTCGCAAAGTAATTGAAGGCATCGTCGGTTACACCATTTCTTCCCTGGAAGCTCGTCAAGGTATGTTTGATTACATTGAAGGCCAACAACTATAAAGCTGACGCTGCTTGCTAGGTGCAGAAGTACAGCGTGCCCGGGACCGGATTATTCCCACCATTCTGAAATTCGCTACCTTTCAGTCGACAACCACATTAGAGCAGGTCACCACTGCTCTAAACGGCATATTTGAAACCAGGAATAGACTTTTACAGGCGTTCACATCCCAGAAAGACAATTTGTTCACCATCACAAACCCTAGAAGCCCCATTACCTTCAACCCTATTATGATGCAGGACGCTACGGATCAGGGAATGGTTGGGGAGCAACGAACGGTCGCACTTTTTGTGTTTCCGGGGGTCTTTAAAGTCAGTAGTCAAGTTCGAACGTGTATGATCAAGGCAAGGGTGCTCTGTAGTGATCAAATTGTAATTTAGGTCTCCCCGGTTCAGATGTGAGATTGCGAGGCGTTATTTTACTCTGTTGGTGCTGATGATTTCAAGATGTGGGGCTCAATAAAAATTTTTTTTTTATCATGGATTCACTACCTTCTGTGATAGTGTAAGTAGTCTTATGAAGTCTTCTCCTGAATTTTTTGCTTGTTGAAGTGGGGGTGTGTGAGGGTGCTGATATATTTCAATTGTTAATGGATACCATGCAAGTTCAGAATAAACTGGCCGTCGGACATGAAGTTCGTATATCGATTCCTGCACACCGTTGCCCAGTCTCGTTAACGGCAAATTACGCGACCGAAGTTTATCGGAAGTGTGGGGGATGGTTGCATAGGACGTATGCGCATTACTGTTGAATCACTATTGACTAGGGAGTGAAGCTAAGAACAAAGTCAAAGCACACTGGCTTTGCCCTATTTTGATCATGTTATATCCAATACTATAGTCAGTTTTGTGTTGTAACCTGCTGGAAGAGGAGCGTCCGATCTTCTACAGCCTGACCCGAGTACATATTTCTCATGTAGCGATATCTACATAGTCCTTGAATGACTGGCTGTGCTGCGGAGATTGTTGGCTACTGCCACAAACATTGTTCACCTGTTCGTTGATGGTGTTGGTGTTGGTGGGAACATAGATGCGATAGGAAAGGTGGATTGTTATTGCAGGCGACACATAAAGTACAGAATTAGAGGAGATATCGAGCTAAGTTGTACATGCATGGAATTGAGATTTGGTACTGAAAAATAATATAGTCATTACAATTACTCTTTCGAGCATTATGAGAGACTGTGACCGACTTGGTATGTACATTTTCTATTACGTTCGCGATGGAGTTGCGAAGTTAGCTGACGAATTCGAATGGTTAAGGAGCACAGCATTTTTCGGTACTAAATCCCGACCACGCAGTTTGGGAGGTATATAACAAGGCCAAATAACGACAGAAAATAGCAGATAGACATAGACTTTTCTCGTGCCCAACCTCTCCCCTGTCCTCGCACGCAGATAGGGAGCTTGCGACCAAGCCAGCGCAGGAGGCTGGGCACGACAAAAGACAGATTTTCAGCTGACATTGACTCTGTGAAATTCAATACCAGATTAGGAGCATCCGATACTATACTAGCCTTGAGGGTAAACGAGCAACCTCTAACCACAGGCGAGAGAACAGAAGCGGATATCAGTCACATCCTCCAACAAAAGAACATCGTCAATTCGATTATGCTTGAATAGACGGGAGTATTTGTCTTGTGCCGCAATTCGACGGCTGTTGTAACGTCAACCTTGCAGTGGAGTACGTCATAACACCGTGAAGTGCTTTGCGAAAAGCACATTAGAAGTGTGGTTCATACGTGTTCTGCTGCAACTCGGTGGTCTGCAAATCAGGACGAACACGGGTACAGCTTGGGCTCATCGTTTTATTGAGCAAAGTGATAGATTTGGGAAGCGAACCCCGCAAAATATACACCGCAACCAATCAGTGTTGTTCCGTTGCGAACAATCGGGATGTTTCGCCAGCTAGGCATCGCTTTCAAATACGACCATAATTGCCCTTTTGAATGGAATACGGGATTTCACTTTTATCCATATTCGCTTGATCACGCTGTTGCGCTATCAACATGCCACCTACACACTTGGTCATCGGTGTCGACTTTGGAACAACGTGAGTGAGCCTCTTCCCCTCTTTGCGATTCTACCAGCGAAGCGAAACTGATGCGTGAGCGTTTGTCCGGATTAATTCAGTTATTCTAAAGTATCTTGGGCGGTAAATGAACTCCCGCAAGAAATTAATGTCATCAGGAACTGGCCAGACCCTGAGGCTCATTCCCCGACAACAAACAAAGTTCCAACTGCGGTGGTGTATAATATCGCTAGGCCGGAGAAGGTGTTAGACTGGGGGTATGGTGCAATAAGGAGGCGCGATGGACAGGGGTCGGAACTCTTTGAGTGGTTCAAACTTCTTCTCCAACCGGAGAGTTACGACGAAAATATGGCTGGCGATATGTTGGAGCTAAAAAATTTGAAGGACCTCTTGCATACTTATGGTAAGTCAGCGGAGGACGTCACTGTTGACTACCTGAAATGCATCTGGCGCCATACAGAAAAGCAGCTGTGCATGAAATTGGGTCCCAGTTTTATGGTTGAATACTCTGTTCAGGTGGTTTTCACAATACCTGCGATATGGGAGCCGGGCTCGCGCAACAAGGTCAAGGGGTTGGCGCACAAGGCGGGGCTACCGAAAAATATTGAATTTGTACAGGAGCCTGAAGCAGCGGCAATGGAAGTTCTCAAGGGGTCGAGAAACATCGGGAAGGGGGATATCATCACCGTCTGTGATGCAGGAGGAGGGACATGTGTAAGGTGCACCTTCCATTTAAATAAACCGTAGCACTAATTTTATTGCCTAGGATCTTCAAACGTACGAGGTGCTCACGCCGCAACCATATCTGAAAGTGAGGGAATTTGAGGTGGGCGAAGGTACGTTCAGTCTTGTTGCAAATCCAAGCAAATTCATCCTAATAGAATTGTAACTATAGGAGGCTTCTGCGGCTCGATCTTTATAGGTGCCCTTCCGATTCTCAGGAAGCGGGTTGAATGCCTAACTTACGATCTCGAGTTCCAGACAAGGCATTTGAAACTTATATTGAAAGCCTTGTAGGACCGAAGCAGTACAGTGCTATACCTGGCAGATCCAAAGAGAAAATGAAGCGAAATTTTGACTGGGGGATCAAGCCCATGTTCCAGTACAACCTTGACGAAAACCCGAGATTGTCTGTCGACCTGCCTGGAGTGCGCGACAATATCCCTCTCGGTATCGACGATGGGACTATACGACTTCTCAGTATGTAAGTATACATATCTCAGATCATTCCAGAGGAACATATACCTAACATCTAGCTAGGGAACAACTGGATAAAGTCTTCCGCCCGACTTGTCTAAAGGTTCAAGAACTTGTGGACAAGCAAGTTCGCAAAGCCATAGAGCGGAAGAAAACTACACTGGTTCTCCTTGTAGGTGGTTTTGGGGAAAGCTCATACCTCTTCGATCTCCTACGAAACTCCGGGCTTGGCAAAAGCTCAATTGTTAAGCTTCTCCAAAGCAAGAAACCGTAAGCACAACATGTAGCCTATATTATTTTATACCTTAAGTATTAACCAAACCAGTTGGACTGCAGTTTGCCGGGGCGCCACGCTCTGGGGTCTTGAGCACTGTCCCAGTCCCGACGATACTGACAAAGAAGTGATGATTGAATCGAGAAAGTCGCAATATAGCTATGGCATCATCGACACGCCACCGTTTGATCCCACTAAGCACGATGAGCAGGATAAATTCTGGGACCCTGCTGACGCGATAGATCGGGCACGCCAGATCGAATGGATAGTGAGAAAGGTAGTTATATATGAATTTACATCGCATTTCCACTCCTACTTATGCAATCTGTTGTCCCTTGCATGTGTGTCCTGGCTAACAGGGACCAAGGGAAGAGAGATAAAAGATGGCGATAAGTTTACAACTGAGCAGCAACGTGCAATCCGGATCCAGTTTTTCGATTTTGGGGTTCGTCGTTTCCACGACGAGGTAGTGTACTGCGGCAGTGACTCCCCACCTCGGCGGCGAGGTGATAGTAGTGGGCGCCCCCAGAGCTACCATTTCCTCGCTCTATGAGCTTACTTGATATGAGTAGAAGTCAAGAATCTTGGGTTCCTACCCTGGAAAGTAGACTGCAAAAAAATCCGATGGCACGAGCGACGTACCGGGGCGCCTTTCACCGGAAGGGCATATTTCAGATTCAGATATACCCTGGAGCTTGTTCTAGGTTCAACTCTACTGGAGGTCTTTGCGATTTACAGAGGGAAGAGGATGGGGATGGCGGAGATGCAGTTAGGTGGTGATGGACATTCGGTTTCTGAGTACGATGATGATGGAGACACTGAGGAGAACGAACAAGCTCCAGAATCAGCTGTAGAACAAACTGCAGCACCAGGTGCAGAACAAACTGCAGAAGCTTCCGGTGCACATTACAAGTGGGTTCGACCCGTGTTCCGCTTTGGAAAATGAAGGGCTAGATCTAAGCTGATGATAGCGAACGTATATTCGAGCTTCCCTCACCTACTCACACCAATGGCTATGCACGGCGTGCTTCGGTTTTCACGACCCTCTCCTGATAAGGATGTCCGTCTTCCAGAGAGCTTAAATAGGCACCTTTTATTCATATTAGTTAGATGGAGGCAGTATTTCTTTTTGTTTATGGCGTGCATGTGTGTGGCGGCTTTGTGTTTTGGGTGGCTAGGCTTCGTTTCTGCGTTTATTATTTTCTTCTGATCTTTGTTCACTTGTCTCGCCACCAGACTCTCATTTAAGTTTATAAATTAATCTTGTTATCTTAGCTGTGGACAATGTTAACGTTGACTTTTCTAATACCGTCCTCGAATGCTGAAATATGTTCTTCTTTCGTCTTCCATCCACCAACTCAAATAACAGCACACCTTTCCTACTTTCCGCGCCATCCGTCCACCTACTTGAAATGCAACGCCATTGGCACAGGAAACTTTATTTGCGCGATGCCCTGCGCATGATAAGTTTATTACGTTGCACCTCGACCACAGTGGGATCGTTAGAAGGACTGGAAACAAGATGACTAGAACTTATCACTGGTATCTTGTTATGATGGATGGTATTCTTTATATACCGTAAAAACTCATTTAAGAGGTATAACTCCTAATATGGTTAGCGCGTAATAATTACCATATATGGTATGTAGCATGCCCGAAATGGGGCTATTTTACACCTTGGCGTGGTCAGTGTACAATTTTTAATTTCCGAAAAATTACTACAAATGGTGATAGTTAACTGTATTGGGCGGTGTCTTAACGATTGTACTCTAGTTGAGATTGAAACTCCACTGCCATGAACCTCATCTGCCAAGACCTGTCCAACCCTAATCCTAACTACGCTAACTAAGAAAACCGTATCCCATTTTCGTAGATAGCAACTGGTTATTCCTGAACAGAGTTTCATGAGTGTATTGGAGGTCGGGAGAGTTACTCACAATCAACCTTTAAACTTCCTAAGGGGATTTGTGGAAGCTGTACCAAATGTCTTGTCTCGTACCTAGACCCCCCAGATTCCTGGCCACCTTCACGCATCTGCCTTCGACGTGAGGCCTAAAAAATAAACTTTTACTGTATCGATCATGAAAGCTAGTGGCTACAATCGTGAAACATCAACGAGAAGTACCTACACGTATAGCATCAAAACTCTATGTCTCGCAATCTATCGCTTTGATTTTGTGCAAAATAGCTTACTACTAGATACTCTACTTCATCCAATTTTAAAGAAGATTATAAATCGGACTATCAATTTATCATACATATCCATAGAGCTTTTAGTACCAGCTATATCATTTTCTCCTGCGTATAGCTCGCCTTCTGGAGATTCATTCTCGCTTTCAACGTTCATATCTTCCAGATCATATTCGCCACCATCCTGTCCCTCAAAGAAGTTTTCCAGCTTGACGAGAGGGGCGTTCAATAGGTTAGACACTGCTCCTATGGGGTGCTCGACCATTCGTTTGTCTTTGAATATCTACGAACTATATGGGAATGTTCCGCTTGTAGACCGTCCACTCGTCTTCATCTCCAACCATAGATCGTTAGCTTAGTATCTGGGCTGCTGGGAGTTTTACCTTGGTTTGTCCGCCATATACAGAGCCTCATTTCTCTGGTGTGCCTCAGGATATTGTGCTGCGCGTCAATGTAGTCGCCGCTGGAACTTGCCAGCTTTAGATACTGTGAGGGAGAACGTATCTGCTTGATAATAAGGCACTATACTAAAATCATGGTGGACCATGGGTTCTCATGCGCTCCCGTGGTAACTTACTTAGTTATTCCGGTGCTTCAATACCAAGTAGATGCGGTTAGTTGCAGACCAGCCTTTTCTGTCCACTGGGATAACGGTCGAGTATCTTGTCTACTGGGTCTAAGGCACTGACTTGGTCAATGGTATAAAATAGGCGGACTTCTGTAGATGCGGCGGCACAGAAACCAACTAGATGCTCTGCCTTAGTACTCGAGCGAAGGAAACTTTGGGCCTCGGTGTTCCGGTAAAGGTCAATCTCAAAGCCGCATGAATATACTTGAACTAGCTCCTCAACATTTACGCGGCAGTTAGGCAAATAGACTACGCTTTCCTCTTCCAACATCAACGGCGAAGAGATGGTATCTTCGACAACCTCCGTCAACGAGGCTTCACTAATAAACAAACAAGACAGGGCTTCTAGCAAATGCGACCCCCAGCCTCTAGAGTTCCGTGCAGAAAGTATAATCCCGTACCTTTGAACTGCATCGAAATGGCGGCGATGTATGTGTCTCGAAAATTCTGGCGGCTATAGCATTATGAAGTCCCTCGGATCATCGAAATGAACCGAGCAGAAAGAATTTCAAGGGGAAACAAGAATGGGAGTCTCTGAAGTACTCTCGGATCGCAACATTTTTCCAAATCATCAAATTCTCTTGGAAAATTTATTTCATGGTTAGATACTAACTATCATACAAGACTACATTTTCATTACTAAAAAAAGCTGCTCCAATCGTACTGGAAATTTGTCTTGGAATCCTGCGTTCGTTGGCATTGTTCTCGCTTTCACTCTTGAGGGCGTTCTTGATCTTTAGATCCTACCAGTATTTGTATCTGTGCCGCTGCCTCACAGGATATCGTGTCATTGGAGAGATACTGTAGAGTCTGTCTCAGGAGCAACATGTGTTACGATATGGGGAGAACCGTATGTACAGACTAAGATACAGAGAGAAGAGAGAGAAAGACTCGAGATACAGGAGGCATCAGCCCCGGTTACAGCCAGCTGTATCAAGCCCTTATACATATGTAACATGTGTTGCTTGGATATCAAGAGTGGCAAAGGTTACGCAATAGTCACCACCACTCTCTTGTATATATCTCGAGTCTTTCTCCTTCTCTCTCTCTCTTCACACTCTTCTCTCTGTACCATAGTCTATTCACACGGTTCTCCCCTTCCATATCGCAACAACATGACTTCCGACTTCGCGAGTGCGCTCCTATGATCTGAAGGGCCTGATGTTAATTCGTTAGCATAGCACTCGTGGTCCAGCTACTAACTTGATTTAACAGTAATAGAGGGCTGCCCACAAGACAAGATATTCTGGGCAAGACGAGATGCCGCAGCTACGGGACGAGATATACTATGACTCCGTAAGTGATGAAGCACATTGGCGACTGAAGGCGCACCAACCTGGGCCGACAAATAGTACCAAAGCCCCAGATCCTTTTATTTTGTACCACTCCCTTGTCTCTCCAGTCTTCAAGATTCGTTATCAATGGCACTGAAAGTCGCTTAAGCATAATGACAGAACGGACATAATGCCCGGAAACGAGAATTGGGCGCGATGATTGTTGCTGTATCGAGTAACATGAAAGGTAGGACGATTTGGAGGGAGGAAAGAATTGGACTAGTATAGACTAGGGTTCCGGGAACCTTAGTCTCGAACCGTAGGATAAGTAGTGGTTTGAGACTATGAGAACCTACATACGGAGGCGGGCCGAAAGACCTTATCTCTACCCCATACATTGGGCGGATGTCATCTCATCTTGTACTAACATTATGACCTTTCTGATCTCAATTCCTTCTCTTTTCGCCTCTTTAACCGTAAAACCAATGGGAGAAGTGACACGGTTAACACATAGAAGGAAATACCAACGCCATAGTACAGCGGCCAGAGAGAAGTAATTACTCTAAAGACTGGAATGGCCGGACAAGTCGATGCAGCAATTGAATTTATTGTTCTGTTTATGTATGACCATAACACACTGGGGCACATATTATCTTATTTTGTAGTGTACTTTAAGTCTGAGAGGGAGCATTCACTTATCTAGATAACTCCTCCAAAGAAATTGGAGGGGCGATATCAAGGGTCTTGTTCTAGATGAACGTCAGCGACAGAGGTCACGCCAGGGCTCGTGCATGCATGATCAAGATTTACCCCGCACTTCTCCTCATCACCTTAAGCCACAGACCAGACCCCACAACCCATAATGGCTACCACTTCCGATCACAACTTCTACCGCGCCCAAATCCTCGGTAATACTCTTTCCTTCTCACAATCCAAAGCTGATAAGCACCCAATCGAGTCCTTATCGTCTCCTCGACGACCGGCGAGACGCTGCTCTCAAAAGTACACTACAGAGAACTTCTCTCGGACACCCATACACTTCTTGATATTAAGTTGAACGAGGGGTTAAAGGGGAGTGCGAATGGTGGTGATGATGGTGGTGGTGAAGTTGATGGTGGTGTGAGCGGTGGTGGTGAGCAACAGCTTCGACGCGAAATGGAAGAGCTTCGTCGGGAGAACGGGATACTTCGAGAGCAGATTATGGGGAAGAAGGTGGAAATAGCGGAGGCCAAGTTGGAGATGGCGAATATGAGGAATGAGGAGCTGCAGAAACGCATAGCTGTGTTGGAGCACGGAATGAGAGAAAAGGGTATGGACACGCCAAAAACTTGGTCAATTGCTAGTATCGGTATACTGGTGACTTTGCAGGATACTTGAAAAAGTTATTTAGCGAGCTAGAGGTAGGGAGGAACTTCGAGGTATCAACTTTTTCCCTCTTCGCGACGAATATTTACTTCATACCTGTTCTTCCACTTCGCTTTTGTTCACTCACGCCGTGGCACATGTTTTAAGGTTAAGGTACGTTGCTACCCACTTAAGTAGGTAGTTATATAGTATTTTGTTGGGGACGTTTCTCTCTTGTAATACATCGTACACGCTTATCACCCCCCTTTGCGTGAGCTTACAAGAACTGGGTCCCGACAAACTGCTCGTCACATCTACTATCGTTCAACGTGGGGCCAAAGAGGGTAGCAGAAAAAGGTCAGTCTTGATGCAGCAATCTTGTGATTAACGCAAAGCAACTTCGTTCGATACGTGTAGAACCTTCGTCGCAACTAACAGGGCATCTGCCTTCATCTATCCGACGAAGAGGGGGGTATCTAGCAGAAGGCAAGCTATCTAATTAACCGTGCAAGGCAGTAACATAGTTAACAGCGCTCGGTAGCTTCCACGAGGTTGAACCCGAACCCCGAACTTCCCGCTAGCCCCAGCGCCTCTATCAATGGTATATTCTCGGCCGCACGCCAACGAACAAAAGACCGTTCCAGTCCACCGAGACGAGCAGGTTGGAAACTCTGTTCAGACTACTCAGGAAGAAGGAGTAAACTTTGCACTGTGAAATCTTCTCACCATTCAGCTTTGACATTATTGGTAGCGACTCGCATAAATACCGGCGCATCGCGAAGCAACTCACGTTGGTTCAAACAGTTTGCAAGCACGAACACGACAATCAAGTTCGGCTTCCAGATGATGACGATATCCTGCCTTGCACGTCGGAAATAGTACAAAGGACATCAATTCGTAACTGCGAAGCTACGGTCTATGACCCAGTGTATGTGGGGATAGCAAAGCTATCCGCATCAGTGTGCTGACAGGGTGCGGTTGGCAATCGAATGGTTGACGGGCTAAAGTCCATTGGCAAGACAGTGAAGAAAGGGTGGATTGGAGGTGGAGGAAATTCTAATCAGAGGTGTAATGAGATGAGCCGGAAGTGGCTTTATGAGGAGCTGGTGGTGGTGAAAGATGGGACGGAACTGGGGAAAAGAAAGGTGTCTTCCGCATGGTGAGATGTATGCTGGGAGAGCTATATACTTCTAAACATCCAAAATATATGACTTGTAGAGGGTAACCGGTACAATGTGCGCCGAACTTTAGGATTGAGACTTTCCGCAGGGTAGAACGTTTAATGGGAGTAGTGAATACACCGCTTCCCCCCAACTTGGTTTGTCTTGTCAAGAAAGACGAGAATCAACAGTACATATTACGGTGATTCGACGATGCGAGTCCAACGGATAGGCGCCTAGTTGCAGCCCCCAATAATTGCCGGGGTAGTTTCCGGTGGGGACTGGATAGGCCTGAGGTGTATATATATTTTTCGTATATTAAAGATATATTGCAAGTTGCGGCGTTCGGGGGTCGAGACGATGGTACGGTGGTGGTGAACAAGTATGAGAACTGGGTAAGACTACATTTTCTATCTGCTCCCAGACCGCAGCTGACAATCTAGCAGACAGACTTTGGGGGGATGTTATTCTTCAATGACGTCTTTATCCAAATACTCTCAGTTTTCTTCACTGATTGTTGGCATATCTCCGGTTTTATACCTCGAACTGAAGATTGTCAACATTGGTTAAGGGAATACTTTGTCTCTCTCAGTGAGAACGTTCTGTACCCCAGACACACCAAAAAGAAATTAGCTGCTATCATAATTTAATTGGTTGGGTCAATAATTTTTTGGTTTAGAGTCAATTTAAGCTTAGATAGGACGGATAAGGATTACATTTCATACTTTTTTTCCCCCCCATTTCTATATACCCTCGCCGCCATGAAAATGGTAATGGATATTGACAGCCAGGAGGTCTTCAAGGATATGTTAAGCATAAGTACGTTTACATTAGTGTTTGCTGTTTGGTGTGAGAAGACGAGAATAAGTCGCCAGGGCCTAGAGATGAGTCGTTTGAAATGACGGAGAGTTTCAAGAGACATTTTAGTGGATGACAACCTGAGGAAGTTTACCTCACACTCTGTACTTTCTTCTGCTGTGTTTCTTCTCGGTTTTATTTATTGATTTAGTCACACTGATATGTACGGATAGCCACACGGTTGACCTTCTTACACACAAAATATGATCTCTACATTTAATTAACATGCAAAACTAGGCAAATAACACCCTGTGGTTGGCAACGCCTATAGTTGCAAACATTATGTCGTACAGAGTGTAGATTTATTGTGGCAATTCAACTTTGTTGTGTAGTCATTGTAATTTTCACGCAACTTCGATGTATTGCAAGGGGTACTTATAATGGGGTGTCCAGAGACTTAAATCCGACAAGTAATTGGTCAGTCATAACGAGTCACTAGTCATCTCATTTAAAGCATATTGTTGAAATCTATGGTGTAGACGAAGTCTAGGTTGATTGATTCTCTGGATACAAGTCCAAAGTGCATGTATATATACAAGCAAGAATAAACTTTAGCCAAGCAGCTTTTCACCGACAGTGTGAACCTTGAGACAAGAGGGCCTGGAAGCTCGTAGAATCAATGACCTCTTATAGTAACACTTCCTCCTCTTGCTACGATCCGTAGCAAGAACCAAATGACAAAAGAAAACAAATATGCGAGTGTATAACTTATACACTGCAAATGATCCCATAGCAGCCTCCTTAAAACTCTGAGATGAGCAGGGAAAGAGTACTACCGTAGCCTGAGGATGGCCATCCATACAAAGTAAAATGCAAAAAGAAATCTATCGTTTTCAACCTTAAATCAACTTACTCTAAATCCATTAAAGTCGTGTACCTATGAAATAACTAGCATACGCCCATTGCCTTCGTAAACTTCTGGTGCTTTTCTCCCCCAAGGGCTTTAGTAAAGATGTCGTCAATGTTTTCATTCGTAGACACCTAGGAATAGTTAATGATACCGCATTCGTGGAGGTGTTGACTGTTGTGATAGCAAATGTCGATATGTTTCGTGCAGGCCTTGATTATTCCCTTGGTGATATGAGAGAGTGCTCCTTGAGAGTCGCAGCGAATTGGCAGTGGTTCGAGATCAGTGTCACCAAGATTCTTATGAAGCTATAGGGGCCATTGGCCTTTTCTGGAGGCCTCCGAGCACGCAATGTACTTGGCTTCTAGAGTGGAGGTGGGGACTAAATCTTGTTTCCATGATTGCCATGAAATCGGGCCATTGGAGATGAAGATATGTCTGCCTTGTGACTTTCGATTGGCACTATCAGAGGCCCATTCAGAGTTGGTGTATCCAGTAAGAGAGCTTGATGCATCGGATGTATAATGGAGACAATAGTTCTTGGTATTTTTGAGATATCGAAGTACTTGTTTGGCAGCCGTTAAGTGAGTTGTGTAAGGCTTGGAATTGTAACAACTCAGGATAGCCACCGCAAATGATATGTCAGGCCTGGTGGCCAAGGCAATGTACATGAGAATGCCGACGATTGCTTGATATTCTTTTGGATCGACTTCCCTCTCATTGGACTGTGTGAGGTCTAATTTTATTATATCGTCGAGTGGAGTTAGTGCTCCGTAGGCATTTTGCATGTGAAATCGCTTGAGAACTGAATGGATGAAAACTTTTTGCCCAATGCTGATGGAGCTATCGATTTCGCAGTAAATTTCAATTCCAAGAAATTGACGAGCCGTTCCAAGGTTAGTGATCTTATGCACCTCTGTGAGCTTCACCTTGATTGCTTCAGCATCTTTCGCTGCAGCCACTACATAGCCCAATAAGATGTTGTCAACATGAACAAGTAAGAGAATGTCTTTTCGTATGTAGAGGTTCGGATTGGCCTCTGATTGGATGAAGTCTAGAGAGACATCAGGAAAAAGTTTTTGCATACGTAGGCACCATATACGCCTACGTAAGCGGCTTTTGCGTTGCATACGGTGGTAAGAACCCCTGTAACAGTGGGTGCGTTGGGAAGAACTTTTCTTAAGAACAACTTAGGCCATCGCTTAATCATTACCCCTATTGCTTCGCTCTGCCGGGAAATTTCTCCTAAGGCCCAAACTCTCATGATATTCTTAGACCAGGTACTCTAGATTCGATGCTATACCAACTTACTGCATTGTGAGTGCTACCTGCTCCTGCGACTGCTCCAGCAACTGCTTCTGCTTCTGCTCCTCTTCTAACTTTTGCAGTTCTTTTCCGAATCCAACGTGGATATACCCAAACAATTCCGCTTGTCAAGTAGAGCTAGACTGGGTACTCTAGACATGATGCTATAGCAACTTACTGCATTGTCAGTGTGACCTGCTCCAGCACCTGCTCCTGCTCCTGCTCCTGCTGCTCTGCTAACTTTTGTAGTTCTTTTCTGAACCCAACGTGGATACGCCCAAACGATTCCTCTCGTCGAGTAGAACTAGACCAGGTACTCTAGACACGATGCTACAGCAACTTACTGCATTGTCAGTCCGACTTGCTCCTGCTCTTGCTCCAGGTCCAGCTCCAGGTCCAGCTCCAGTTCCACTTCTAACTTTTGCAGTTCCTCTCTGAATGGAACGTGGATATGCCCACATGATTCCTCTTGTCGAGTAGGGCTAGACCGGTACTCTAGACACGATGCTACAGCAACTTACTGCATTGTGAGTCCAACCTGCTTCTACTCCTGTTCCTGCTCCTGCTTCTGCTCCAGTTCCTCTTCTAACTTTTGCAGTTCTTCTCCGAACGGAACATGGATATGCCCAAAAGATTCCTCTTGTCGAGTAGGGCTAGACCGGGTACTCTAGACATGATGCTACAGCAACTTACCGCATTGTCAGTGTGACCTGCTCCTGTACCTGCTCCTGCTCCTGCTCTTACTCCTGCACCTGCTCCTGCTCCTGTTCTAACTTTTGCAGTTCTTCTCCGAACCCAACGTAGATATGCCCAAACAATTTGTCTTGTCGAGTAGGCCTAGAACCAGTACTTTAGACCTGACACTGCAGCAACTTGCTGCATTGTGAGTCCGACCTGCTCCTGCTCCTGCTCCTGCTCCTGCTCCTGCTCCAGTTCCTCTTCTAACTTTTGCAGTTCTTCTCCGAACGGAACATGGATACGCCCAAACGATTCCTTTTGTCGAGTAGGGCTAGATAGGGTACTCTAGACACAATGTTACAACAACTTACTGCATTGTCAGTGCGACCTGCTCCTGCTCCTGCTCCTGCTTTTGCTCCTCTTCTAAATTTTGCAGTTCTTCTCATGAAATGGATTGAGACTGGGTATTCAAGGTGATTAAGCGATGTGTGAGGATATATCTGTATATAGATTAATTAAAATTATTTTAAACCAAACTTATTGAATTATTGTGATGAAAAATACAATAACTGTATGGAATGCAAAGCCAATCCTAGAAATTGTTGTGACTGTTAGGGGTTTTCCCTTATCATACGTACAAGGTACATCAGGCTTAGTTTCCCAAGCTCACCTACGTCAAACAATGACGTATGGTCGAGGATACACCCTTGAGGATGTCTACTAATGAGCGAGCGGAAGGCCCAACATAGCCAGGTAAAATTCCCGTAATATTCCATGCTCCAATACCAAGTCTTGATCTCAGAATTGCAATCTGCAGACAGAGACAGTACGTACACTCGATCTGACAGTAACGGAATGGTTGTTCTTTCTGTACTGGCCAAGGCATGGGACACACCAAAACCATACTGCCGAAGCAAACATAACAGCCTTGCAGAGACTTCAAAGTCAGCTGTGCGTTATGAATCAGACCAGTGTTACCTCATATCAAACTAATACTGGGATAAAGCTACGGGCGGAACACAGTTCTCCGACCCTAGCGGACGAACGATATTATCTTCGTATGAGGGACTTTGCTATCTCCCGAGTGAAATAGTCAACGGAGATAAGCTAACTGCGCCCCGGTAGTTAACTCTACCTAAAAGATAAGTGTTCGGGCCTAGACTGTCGATCCCCAGCTCTGTCGCGTTGGCAACGCGATAACTGACAGAGCGCACCACCGTACGGGGAACACGGGTAAAACGCGATGACACTAGGTACGTAACAAAGTATGGGTTGGTAGCTCATTAAAACTTTGATTACTATTCCACTCATAATGATGAAAGATAACTAATACGAAGTAATGGTCCGATATGTGTGTCGGCAACGTCATGATACAGCAGGATAACCTTTGGGAAGCCTGGTAGGGCTTACGCCTCCACACGTTGTCAAACGGAACTCTCCACAAACTAATCTACCGAGATCGGCTCTGAAGCAACGATCGGAGATAGTGTGAACACCCATTTTCGTGGACTAAGTGTTATTGAGATAGTACTATACACACAGATCATAGTGATAGGAGAAGTACCGTCATGCCTTACTCATATACCTCTGACGGGAAATGCTCACCTATAAAAGACCACTTAAACCTACTGTTTAAACACAACGATCAAGCTCTAGCAAACAACCACAGTCAGAACAACAAACAGCGGAAAACCACCTGAAATATTATTAAGTTTTTACCTTAAGAATATCTATTATCTATCTATGCCTGAATACGCTCGTGAAGATATCATTATTGACAATGCTGCCTACCTCCACAACTGTTGCCAAACCCTCACGCACTTTCGGTTCGTATACAACCTGCTAGTATACCACAACCTCGTGGACAACTACGTCCATTTCTGCGCAACCGGCGAATACCCTTCCGAACGAGCCTTCGACGAATCTTTGGAAGACTATCTCCAGGATTCCTACGACTATTAGTAGGTGACAGCCATGCCTTGTGTTATGCCAGTATACATACACGTTCGACAAAGACTACAACGTGTTACCTTTGAGATCCACTTCTTCCACTACATCTTAGTCATCAAAGTCAGACTGTATCGACAACAAACCGAACGATACCGATCTGCCTCTACTGTCACGGTTGTGTTGAGTGACGATCGATGGTGGAGTGATGATCGGTGAATAATAGAGAAGATAAAATACGACGAGAATGAAATCAGGTTTCGAATGGAGGCTAAAAGCACGACGAGAATGAAATCAGGTTTCAAATGGAGGCTAAAGCATGACGAGCATGAAATCAGGTTTCGAATCAGGTTTTACGGGAAACGACGGAATCGTACGAAAGCGGTGTACAAAGAAAGCAGGAGTACGGATGTATTATGGAACGAGTGAATGACTGAATATAAACCAGGCGTTCGGCGGAGGATACGTTTCTTTCTTCACTCGTTCTCTCGTCTATAAAGCAATCAATTAGCTTCGGCTTTCACTTCTTTCACACTCGGTGATTCTGGATTGAGTCTCTTGCGTACAGTCTTTGTTCCTTTAGCTACAGGCTATTTTCGACTCTTGAAGCCTTCCGGCTCTTGGATTTTATAACCCCTAGAACCCCGAACCCTGAACCCTCGACACCCAGCCCTGAACCCTTGACAGAAGAACGAGTCTAAAATCGATTCTACTGGTTATATTCTCAGTTTTAGTCCTAGTTTATGTGCCGCTATCCTCACCAAAGCGGTTGTTACTTTTGTCACAGACCTTGCAACACCCGCTGCACCGTGTTTCGATCCGTCGGCAATTTCAATAATCGACTGATCATTCACAGTTTCTGGCGACATATCTGCATAGCCTGCCTGTGGAACCTCCGCAGACCCACGAACGTTTTCGAAAATTAGTTAATGACGGCATACGACTTCAATTGCCATAGCCGTATCAATTTCTTCAATCTAGCCGGTCAACCTTGCCAGTTTTCAGAACCGGAACCCTTTAACAGTTTCGCTAGTATCGACGAAATCCTCCAAGAAACCTAAGAATCTAAGACCTCAATCCCTTCCGTTAGCAGCATTCTTATATCGCCAGAAAGATGTCAGGTGAATCCTCAAGAATGGCCCGCGATGTAACCCTGACAATGGCGATTCAGGAGGAGCTGGAAAACGTAACACAGGCGGACACGGAGGCGATGAACGAAGAACAACTCCGAAGTTACACCCAAGATGTCAAAAAGGGGTTGAACGCCCTCGCCAGGTTACCGACGACCAGCAGGATAACGAATTGATGAAGGAACGGCAATCTGTGAAAGATGCGGAAGCACGAATATCGGAATTATCGGAGGAAAGAGAAAACTGGAAAAGGGAAGCGACCCTAGCAACACAGAGACTGGCAGCAGCAGAAGGAACAGTTCCCGAATACAGTCATGGGGACTTAGTGGAAAAAGTCCGGAACCTGGAACAACAACTGGAAGAAAGGCATCCAGACCTGGCGGAACTGAAACAAGACCTGGACGACACCCAGGCACAGATGGAGAAATTCAGATCGTTGGCAGAAGAAAATCGGGAACAGGTAACCCGGATCTTGAGGCTGACGGAAGGAAGGATGGGAGTGGAAAGGGAAGAGAGGGAACCAGAAGAAAAGGGCAACGAAATTGCCCGTTTTTCAGGAACAGACAGGACGGAACTTAGGGAATGGAAGGTGCAGTTGGCTTTGAAGATAGCAGGAAACCCAGAAGTTCAATACCAAACAGAAGAAGCTAAGGTATGCGATGGGACGTCTCGAGGGAGTAGCCATGGCACAGCTTATGCCATACTGTGAAGAAGTTTCGGGGGAAGTAAAACTCGATTCCTAAAAGATCTGCTTGACCTGTTGGACTTAGCTTTCGGAGACCAAGACAAAGCGGCAACGGCCAAAGGGAACTATTGAAACTCAAACAACGAGACCGCGAATTCTCCCAGTACTACACGGAATTCCAAAGGAACGTAGCGGACGTTAAGTGGAAACGGAAGCCCAGCTAGATGCATTACGAAATGGCTGTCAAACGAACTCAAAGACTCCCTACAACACACCCAGTTACCAGAAAACCTGGTCGAATTCGTCAAGCTGAGTTCAAAAAGAGACTCTCAGCTGAGGGCCCGGGCCGTGGAAAGGAAGTCAGGAAGGTGGGAAGGAGGATACAAGCAGTCCGACCCAACAACCAACACCACACCTGCCTCAGAGACTGCACCTGCGGGAACAGTAGCAGGATATTTCGGCCCCGCCCCAATGGACCTCTCAGCAGTCAAAGGCAGGAAGATCACAGCAGAAGAGAGAAAGAGACGAAGGGAAGGAGGACTATGTATGTACTGTGGGGACTCAAGGCACTTCGCACAAGTTGCCCGAGAAAATTGAAAGCAGCATCAGGACAGGTGGAAGTAACGCCGTTTAAGAAAGCAGGAAATGAAATGGACGCAGATTCGGGAACAGGGAAAGGAAAGGAAGTCGAGTCGGGAAAAGTTTAAACCAGTGCAATAAGAATGGCCATTGCGCTGGGCACGAATCTCCTTTGTCTACAGTTGTTAAGTCTCGTTTTGAAATTTCGCAGTTTTCAATCAGTAGTGCAGAAATTAAGGAGTCTTTAATGGAAAGCAAACATCTTGTTGTAAAATGTTCGCTGAAAATCAGAGACAGGTTAATCGATACACACGCTCTAATTGACTGCGGAGCCATGGGAATAGCATTTGTGGATAAAGATTTTGTTCGCTATCATCAGTTAGAAGAGAAGGAATTACGAGAATCAAGAGAGTTAGAGGTTATCGATGGAAGACCCATCGAATCAGGAACCATTATGACCATGGCCAAGTTAAATATAGGAATAAGATCACATCAGGAGCCACTACCAGCGTTCGTAACAAAGTTAGGGCATTATCCGATCGTACTAGGATTGCCATGGTACAACTTCACGACGTAACGGTTAAATTCCAAGCCCGAAGGATCAGTTTCGAAAGCAGCTACTGCCAACAACACTGCCAACACCATTCAAGCGTATGGGTGTGGGGCAATCATATGGAAACAACGGATCCGGAGACACCCAGGCTAGACATCTGCGCAGTAGCCGCCTCACCCTTTATGAGAAGAATAAAGAAGGAGAGACTCAAAGTTTACGCCGTCACGTTGTACGAAATCAATAAAGCCTTGGGAATAAAAGACCTACAAGACAAACCTCTCGAAGAAGTCATTCCAAGGAATACCACGAATTTCTACCGCTATTCAGCAAAGTAATCGCAGAAACCTTACCTCCGCATCGACCTTACGATCATAAGATTAAACTACAGGAAGAATTCAAACCTCTATTTGGACCTATCTACAGTCTCTCACGAGAAGAATTGGGAGTACTAAAAGAATGGATAGAAAAGAACTTGTCCAAGGGATTCATTCGGTCATCGTCATCACCCTGCGGAGCCCCGGTACTTTTGCTCCGAAACCAGGAGGAGGCCTGAGACTCTGCGTCGACTACCGAGGCCTGAACGAAGGAACAATAAAAAACCGGTATCCCCTACCATTGATCCAAGAAACCTTGCTAAGACTCTCCAAAGCCCTTACTACACCAAGTTAGACGTCCGCGACGCGTATAACATGATTAGAATCGCAGAAGGGGACGAATGGAAAACGGCTTTCAGGACCCACTATGGACTTTTCGAATCACTGGTTATGCCCTTCGGACTTACCAACGCACCAGCATCCTTCCAAGAATTCATCAACGATACATTACGACCTTTCCTGGATATCTTCTGCACAGCCTTTTTGGACGATATCCTTATCTACAGCGATAACCTGAAGGAGCACAAGGAACACGTCAGAGCAGTCATGACCGCACTCAAGGAAGCTGGTCTCTACCTAAAAGCAGAAAAATGCGAGTTCCATAAGGAAGAAGTCAAATACCTAGGGCTAATTGTCGGAGTAAACGGAATCAAAATGGATCCGGAGAAAGTCCATGCAGTTGAAAATTGGGAAACACCGGGAAAACTTAAAGAAGTCCAAGCCTTTTTAGGCTTCGCCAATTTCTACCGACGATTCATACGGAATTACAGTAGGGTGGTACAACCGCTAACAAAACTCACGAAAAAGCTAATACGCTTTCACTGGGGACCCGATCAGAAAAGAGCATTCGCCGAACTCAAGTTAGCTTTTACGACGGCACCAGTGTTAGCCCACTTCGACTACAAAAAAGAGATAGTCCTAGAAACCGACGCTTCGAGTTATGTATCAGCAGGAGTCCTTTCTCAGTACGATGATCATGGAATATTACACCCAGTGGCCTTCTTTTCCAAAAAACATTCACCCGCCGAAGAAAATTACGAAATTTACCATCAAGAATTAGGTGCGATAGTTAAAAGTTTGGAACAATGGAGGCCTGAGTGCGAAGGTTCAGCACACCCGATCATGATTCTCACAGATCACAAGAACTTGGAGTACTTCATGACTTCGAAGCTGTTGAACCGAAGGCAAACAAGGTGGTCCGAATTTCTCTCCCGTTTTAGGTTCAAAATCGTTTATCGCCCAGGCAAACAAGGCAGAAGCCCGATGCACTTACAAGAATGCCAGGAGACATTCCTCCGAAGGGGGGGCAGAAAAAACCCAGCAAATCGTGCTAAAAACAGAAAATCTGACCAGGAGCTACGCAAAACTCTGATAGTGGCGTTCGCAGAGACGGTCAACCTGGACAATGATTCAACAAGCGCCGAAGAACTATGGAATTGGGTAACAAGGGTGTATCGCAATGCCCGTACGACAGCAGCGAAGGGCTATATACGCATAAGGAACAACCGTTGGAAATTTCTGAAACACAAATCCAACCAACGGACGATGACAAACTCAAATGGATTCAGGAATGCCATGACTCTCCGGTCGCGGGACATCCAGGACGAGCTAAAACCTACGACCTGCTGAGCCAAAGCCATTCCTGGAATCAGATGAGAAAAGACGTGGATCGCTACGTACGAAATTGCCATACCTGTCAACGAAGCAAAGCAGTTCACGGAACAACCCACGGACTTCCACGACCACTGGAGATACCGGAACAACCATGGAGGGATCTGAGCATGGATTTTGTAGTTGGACTACCGGAAAGCGAAGGGTTCAATGCAATTTGGGTAGTGGTTGATCGCCTAACGAAAATGCGACACCTGGTACCCTGTACTGACAAAGTGGATGGACAGAAGCTGGGGGAAATGTACGTAAAAGAAGTGTTCAGACTACATGGACTGCCCGAAACAATAGTGTCGGATCGAGGGCCGCAATTCGCTTCGGAATTCTGGAAACACGTCTGCGAGAGATTGGGAATCGAACGAAGATTGTCAACCGCATTCCACCCACAGACCAACGGCCAAACCGAAAGAATCAACGCGGTAATGGAACAGTACCTCCGAAACTTTGTTAATTATCAGCAGGACGATTGGGTCCGGTGGCTACCATTGGCGGAATTTGCAGCTAACAATCACACCTCGGAGACGACCAAGTGCTCCGCGTTTTTTGGCAACTACGGCTTTCACCCGCGAATGACCATCAGCCAACACCCAATTAAGGATCCCAACGATATTCGTGAGGTAAATGCCCAGCAGATGGCCCAAAGGATGGAGCAACTTTTCAGCGAACTCAGAGCAGAGATGAAAAGGGCCCAAGCCGTACAGTTCGAACAGGCCAACAAATCCCGAAGAGTCGGAACGGAGTTACAGATAGGAGACAAAGTATGGATGGACGCCAGAAACCTATCGACAGCCCGACCCAGTAAGAAACTTGACTGGAAACGTATTGGACCATATGAAATCACGGAGGTCATCAGTCCATGGGCCTATAGAATTAGGCTACCAAATCAACTACACATTCACGACGTTCAACCGATATCCAGATTAGAGAAGGCCGCCAGGATTCTCTCCCGAATCAAAAGCAAGAACCACCACCACCGGTAATAGTGGACGGAGAAGAGGAGTACGAAGTTGAGTGGATAGACGATTCCAGGCTGTTCCAAAGGCATCTGCAGTATTTGGTAAAATGGAGAGGCTACGACGAGCGCAGCTGGGAGCCCGCGACCAATGTAGATGGACTTAAAGCTATCGACGATTTTCACACCAAACAACCTGGCAAGTCCGGATCGTGAACCTCGTAGGTACTCGGCATTGGAGAGGGGGGAGCTACTGTCACGGTTGTG
>WHVE01001141.1:0-28224 GCA_015178995.1 Trichophaea hybrida
TCCCCCGCCTTCTGCCCCCGCCCTGACCCTAATTCCAAGCGCCACTCTGTTCCCCGTTGCCGCCTCCGTCGTTTCGCTCGCCGTGCTTCGTCCAGTTGGCCCCATCCTCCTTTTCACACATGCTGCTGTGGCAGCCTCGGTCTTTCTTGCGCACCTGCTGCTGAATACAATGTGGTTTCCTTTGCAATTAGGGCACTTCTCTTGTGTGTGCCCACAGAGTGAGCCCTGCTGTGCATTGCACCCCACGACATTGCAAATGTGGTCGCTGGTACGGTCTGGGCCTGAGCAGTAGCCACATGTGGGCTGGCTACTGCACATGGTCTCAATGTGGCCCCATCCAGAGCACAGCTCGCACCTACTGTCAGGGCCAGCATTAGTGAATGGCTCGATGCGTGTAATGGCGACCGGGTAACCGCCCAGGATATAGTCTCTTCGCGTGAGTGCAATTGCATTCTAGCGATAATCTTACATACATACTACTCTACTATATTCATATATCCACGTTTGCAACCGTATCTACCTGTATACTCTTATACGAGGCTGTACACGGATGTACGCCCTTACATTATTATCGCTCTTTATTAATTTGATACGTTTCGCTGAAGGGATTTCACGAATTACCCTTTTTGACGCGTAGCGACACATCCGAACGAGAAATCATACGAATCCGAGAGCTACCAATTGCCGAAGCAGAGAGTCTTGATAAGTACACCCAATTGAGGTTGACGGTAGCATAGATGATTTCGAGTTGATTCCGGAGGCCAATCGGTCAGAGACGCATCCGCAACCAAGTCAGTCGAGGTCAACCACGAGGATTTCATAATATGAGAACTTAAAGGCTACCAATCGCGAGAACGATGAGATCGGATAAGTTACCATCCACTTGTGTCAATTGACGATTACAGGAATGATTCCGGAGCCGAAGTGACCCTGAGAGACGCGTCACCGGCAATGCCGAAACCGGCCGTACTCCAGAGATTCCCTCCAATTTCGTCCGACGCGCGCAATCGTATGCGAACTATCGAGTCGAGGCAGATACTATTGACGGATGTCAATCCAACATGAAGTGCTGGCGAAGCTATAATTGACGACACCCCTGAATGCGTTAATCTTTGAAAATTCAAACACAACGCGAAATCAATAAGGCTACATTTCACGATGCACCGACCGAGGATTATCATTTCTCCATTGGATTTACACACGATCGAGGCTGACAGAGCCGAGTAGGCTGAAGCTCTTTCGATTTACCGGCGAAGGCAATGATTACGTCGGAAGCACTACGGATGCTGGAAGGAGTTTTCAGCAGTGGCTATGGAAGTCTTACGGGATCCTAAACGGCTTTACAAGATTACGTGATTACATACGATTGGAACGAGCCACGGAGGCAAACGGCAGCCACGGCTCTACGGCTACACCTCCGAAGGAGTCAGCAAGGCAATTATAATTACGGACATTATTCGTCTATCGACGGACAAAGTTGAAGATAGTGGAGCAGTGATCGCAGATTGTGCTACAACCCTGAATGGGTAGTATAACCCCCGAAGGTTCTAAAGTGGCTAGCAGATATGTGCCCATAAGATGGCATACGAAGCGGATTACTACGAATACGATGGAGATGATTTGGTTCATAGTCGGGGATCTGACGATCCACGGGGCTATTGGTGGAGGGACCGCCTGCGTACTCCCAGGAGACCAGCTGATCCCGCATGTATTTAATGCGCGAGGAGGTTCAATTGATACTTGTCGCATCCCCAAGTGGGAATGGACGTTTGGTTGTCGGACAGTCCCAATCGGGTGAGACAAGTACGTGATTGGCTGAGTGAGCTTATTCGTACAAATGGTGGCAGCCGCGGTGGACGCACTGTGTGAAGCTGGTGTCTGGGTTGCCTTGAAACAAGTCCGGGAATCCTGACGTCGACTTGCAAACGCATTCGACTTTTGGCTCTGCGAACCCCAGGGTGAGCGGAAGAGGTGGCAGTGGACCGCGTAGACCATCAGGAATGCCCCGGGAATGTACCTGGATCACGGCTAGGGAGGAGGCGCATTCCGAAGGAGGCTGTACTCCATATATATACAAATACTTGGTGCTACTGCTTTAGACGACCTATTGGCCAGGGGGGGTCGTCGATGGACGTTATTCCTAAGAGTGGGAGTTCGTACAGGGCTGCTGGGAGCGACCATGGAAGGCATCACTGATGGTCAGTGAGATAGGCCCCAGGCGCTGGATGGGCGAGCAGGGAGCAGCGGCGGTAGTTGCGGCAGAAGAGTTACACAGTGACGGTGCTTGAATGACTGCTACCGGCTCGGCGAGTCAAAGAAAGGAGTACCGGACGGCGGGGGTTCCCATTGAGGATAACCCGTTAATGACAAGGCCTCCTGGATTCCGTATCTACCGCTCCATCTTTTGCACATACAATTGGCTAACACACATATGGAGTAGTTACGGAGTCGTACGAACCCGTATGGACGTCACAAACGAATGTCACATATGATAAGAATCGCCATTGAGCATTCCGATTATCGGCGGGAGTGACGAAAAAGCACTCGAAACAATAGTGCTGCGGAGGCTTTACAAGCCACATACAACTTACGGAATACATTACCGCAATGAATTACCTCCGAATCGATGAAAAGACTATCGAAATGATGGTTGACGAAACAACAATACCATGTCAAATGACGATTTATCCACAAACAAACGGTCTGGAGACTGCAATAGTCACCCCGGCATAAAGAGGCATTCTTTTTGGAGGTTTTGATGTTACGAGCCTAATGCTCTGCAACGATCTGGGGGCAGAAGTGCTGCCGTATGGTGGCGCGGAGTGGTATTCCCGAAATAGCGTGGAATAAGATCGCGTGCTCAAGAGCCGGATCGTGGATTTGGACTTAAAGATCCCATGCCATATGCACGGATCGATGAGTGGATTTTCTTACGATGGACGATATGTCACCGGATCGATTACGGAAGTGCGATATCAAGGACTATCTTCCTTGGGCTGGATGAGAGATGACGGTCGTGCAAAAGCCGACCTTAACTACATGGAGGTCAGTAAAGAAAGCCTTTAGAGAACTTACAGAGCTACAGGAGAAGCGACGAAATGTGGACCGTACAGATGCAAATTTGCACATTCCGGAAACGAATAGTCGAGGACGGATGGTCATGGACGAATTTACAATTGATCGCAGTTCGAATTTAGGACGCCAAAAAGGCTTACATCGGGTCAAATCTAGATAATGGGGTAATTCGGCGGCCATCACCGCCGGCGGAGGCGCCGATTCCCTTTTGCAAAAATGGAGGATGGTGGCCTAAGACTTTGTATCCATTACCGCGCGCTCAACTTAGCGTCGGTGAAGAATCGGTATCCCCTTCCGTGAATCTCAGAGATGCTTGACCGTGTGCAGGAGGCCAGGATATTCACAAAGCTGCACCTCCGCGGTGCTTTTAACTTCATACGGAGATGGCTGGAGATGGATGATGATAAGGCTATTTACTTATATGGCGAGGTTACGTTTGGAACTTTCCCCTTTTCTTATGAAAGTCGTATATTAGATGACAAGCTACGACACTAGCAATTGAGTGCAGATACGCACATATTCAAATCTAGGACATACCGACGACATGATTGGAATCAACATCTCGGCTATGATATAGAGATATTTACTTATCGAAACACGATGGCAATTCGGAGATATTTACATATATTCGGAGGAATTAGGATCGAAACGAGAATTGATACGATGATCAGCATCGGGATTGGAGTCGTTGACGGAGCTCCGACCAAAAAAGAGGGGGATAACCGTACCGGATATTCAGAAACAACCTCTACTGGAAACGATTACGGCACGGTGATGTACACCGGAGATGTCAATGGCTACGATGCCGAGGATTTATCAAGGAAGCGAAACCTACTGATGGGGCTACCGATGGCCGAACGACATACAGTTGAGATGGCTACCGGATCAGAGATATTATACGAATTGGAGTTATCATGGAATGAAGTTCAGAGTGGTTTCAAGGCTAACAGTATTTGGGTTATTTACAAGGATCAATGGAATAGCATGAAGAATGACCGAGAGTCTGTGAAGCCGTCTATCGAGACCTCAATATCGAGCAGAGAATTCTACGAAACCACGGCAGTCGGCCTGGAGGAGACGCACCGAACTCTCCGAGGAAGCTTAAGCCAGTCAGAAGAAATACGCCGACGGCAAAGAGATGTTCGAGGTCAGCGATATGGATCATTAAACAGCACGGAATGTGCACCTTATCGGATGTGCATCTTATCGGAATTGCACTTGATCGGAATGCGCGGCATAATGGAAGCACACCTACGTCGAATTAAAAGGACGGGAGCAGAAGCACCAGGTTAGACGTACGAAGCTGCGAAACAGGCTTCTGGGAGCACATGTGCGACAGTGCGTGAGTGCTGGACGACATTGACGTAATACGTGGGAATAGGATTGGAGCTTAGGCTCTCGATCGAATATACGAGGCTCCAGCGATATTTATTAACGAACTCGGAAGTCGAAGGCATGAGAACCGGGGAATGGATGCCTTAATGCTACTAAAGTGGAAGCATACATAATTACATTGTGAGTAAGACCTATTATGACACACTAATGAGTTTGTTACCGCAACTTGAACGTGCACGTACGAATGCATGTCGATGTATGATGGCTGCAACCAAGGGCTGGATGAAGCCGACACAAATCAACAAGCGACCATTGGAACCGAAGCCGAATGGCAACCAAAAGTCAAAGACGAAGAAAATCCGGATAGCCGATATACCAGTCAATCTGGAGGCACTCAATGAGACATACAATCAATACCGAGTGCGGAGACTATCACCGACGAGGTCTGCCATGGGCTTGGTAGTTTGGAATTGGAGAGCTGGAAGTGAACTTGAGAATACATTTGGGCATGCCCTTGGAGGTGGCTTGCTGGCTCACTACAGAAGTGGCCTTGGATGTTCGGAACCATACACTCGAAGGCGTACTCGAAGGTTTACTTGAGGGTTCACTCGGATCTGAGCTGCACCTGCAGCCGATGGGAGCATGGACTGCGGTTCAGCGGCTATAATCAAGATGAGTATACCCATTGATGTTAATTAACTGCTGCAGAAACTATTTCGAGAAGAATCAAATGCCAAATCGGCCGAGGTGGCCATGGTGGCCGCCCTGGAGACTCTACAACGTGTTCAGCGAGAGAAATCATATACGAACGATCGATGGCGGAAGCCAATGACGACATCAGCTCCACCGAGCCGACACTACCGGGAGCAATGGCTTGGATTCGGAGAAATTGGAAGTCCGCTTGGATATTCCGAACTACGGACTAGAATCGATGCTTACTTTAGCAATGGGCTTGGATTCGCAAACTTGGATTCAGAGGTGGGCTGGGAGGAACGGAGCTTATTGGGTTTAATTGGACGTTTCCTTCTTTCTCTTCTCTTCTCTTTTCTTCTCTTCACTTTGGATTTCGGCCCGGTACAAATGGCGTCGGCACGGGTTTTTACCACCTACCACTGGAGGTGGAGTTTCCCCGTGCGCCGAATCCACCGAAAGGTCACCCTTGAGCGGTACCAATCGGTAGCGGGATTTATGAGGCTGTACGAGGGCGTACGAGTGTGGATCTTTACTTCTTTCATATTTCTTGTACGGGTATGGCAGCCCAGGGGGTCTGCAGGTAGAGAGGGGGATGATGTAATGGCGGCCGGGTAACCGCCCAGGATATAGTCACTTCGCGTGAGTGCAATTGCACTCTAGCGATAATCTTACATACATACTACTCTACTATATTCATATATCCACGTTTGCAACCGTATCTACCCTTATACTCTTATACGAGGCCGTACACGGATGTACGCTCTTACAATGCGGTACAACACTTCCGCTGCCTTGATTCCTTCATTCGTTGATTTCTGTGCCACTTTGCTCCCTTTCACATCAAACACCACCGACGATGCAGAGACTCCCCATTCTGCCCTCCCTGCCTGATAGTGGGGCGGTTCGCCAGACACCATACTTGGGTGGGGATAGCTACTCCGTCGTTTTCGGCCTGGTATTCCTCGCGCATTTTTTGTAAGCCTTCTGTACCCTTGCCCATGTACCTTACGAGCGGTACTGTTGGAATCTTTAGTCTCTCCCAGGATTCGTTCTCCTCAACCTTGATGATTTCTTTGTCAACATTCCGTGCCGCAGTGATGATGACATTGTGGAACGAGAACGCCATCGGAGCAGTTGCATTATGGTGGGTGATTGCTGTGATGGCCCCTGTGGGATGTCTCTTCACGTTCAAGATCCGGATGTGAGCCGGTATCATCTGGTGGACAAGCGCTCAATTGATTGCCAACGCGATTTCCTGGTCCATCATATTGGGGACCGGTACGCTCTCCTCTCTCCTTTGAATGAGGCGTCTCTCTGCCATGGTCGAGCCAGTCGTCGGGGCTGGGCATGGGCCTGGGCCTGGGCCAGCCGTTGCACCAGCGGCCACCATCTTTTGACTTTGGTTTCGCGGGGGAACTGTCACCCACCGCCTAGCCGGTGTAGGAGTTGGTGCTGGCTTTGGCTTCAGTTTGGCTGCGGTCTGGGCTTGGATTGCTGCTGCTGCTGTCGGCGCACCTCCAGCCCATGCTGCGTTATGTCTGTGTCTTGCGAGGCCTGTAGCCCACCGCTGCCGGTGTACGTCCTGTCTGTCTCTTTCCCACTTGCCTTCTGGTCTGGAGGTGTTCCCACATGGGCCTTCGATACCATCTCTGTGATGCCCGCCTCCCACAGCACGTGATCCTCATGCCGTGCATCCCACTTTTCCTCCCTGTGCTGCATCCAGGTTCTTACCCCTAGCCACTGTGCTTCTTCGCTCGTTGCATGAGCTTCCAACATATTCGCCAAGTGTTTGGCTAAGCTTTCAACAGTTCGGTGCAGTTGCGTCAGGTTGTCAGCCTGCTGCCGGATCGTTCTCTCCATGCGACTCCTCCAGTCTCCGGGATCTTCGAAGCCTGTGGGTCCTCAATCCTCGGTCTCTTTCCGTTCTGGTTCTGCTCTGATGCCTCAATTGAGGTCGCGCTCGTTTGGCTGACACGCATCGCGTCGCTGGCCATGCCATTCACCACTTCTGTTCCTCCTGTTGTGACACCGGGAGTGTCAATCCAGGTTTACCTGGTCAAAACGGTATCTGTACTTTATTCGGGACTGCATCGGAGGTAGGTTGGGAGCTTCACTCCGGATCTGGAAATCACTAAAAGGTTCTGAACGAAAAGAATAGGCTTTCTAAATGCGTATATTGTCAAGACTTGTTCTCCTCGCTGAGAAGGTGATTGTGATGATTATGCCTTTCTACCCTCGAAGAACTCAGAGGTTTTTATACCTCTTTCTTCGCATTCTAACAAATACTTCTAACTACGCTTGGCTCTAGAGCTCCCGTACCTAACCTCCGAACCAATTTCTCTCGCAACTACTGCAGGCCTCCATCTTCCAATCCTTGTATCATCTTTACCTTTGTTAGATTATACTCGGACCATTGGTATCCTTTATGACATCAGCCCCGGGCTTCTGCCTTCGGACCAGTGGTATCATGTCTTTCTAGCGACCTCCAGGCGAATAGTCCTCGTTCGATAGAGAGAAGCTTCGTTGTTCGGAGCTGTGCATTCTCTAGCTTCGGTAGAGAGTAGCTCCGCTGTTCGGGGCGGTGTATTCTCTAGCTTCGCCTATCGGTGAGTAGCGTCGCTTACTCGAAGCGGTGGGTTTTCCAGCTTCGTCTAGTAGAGAGTAGCGTTGCTTACTCCGAGCGGTGCTTTGTCTAGCTATTGTTGTCTGGAGCAGTGCGTTCTCTAGCTTCACTCGTCGGAGCGGTAACTTCGTTTGGTAGACGGTAGCTTCGCTATTCGGAGCTATGCATTCTCTAGATTCGTGGTTCTGAGCTGTGCGTTCTCTAGCTTCGTCTGGTGGTGAGTAGCCTCGCTATTCGGGGCTGTTCATTCTCTAGCTTCGCTCTGCACTCCGAGACAAGTGATAGCCAATGACATTACAATCGGGCACATCGCGGGTGACCGTGTGTGTCCCCGCTCCGACGGTATTATGTTAGGTATAACACTACCCCCTCCCTTAGAGTGTTCGTCTCTGAACGACCATATTGCTCCTGGCCTTTTGGTGAAGTATGACACTGCGCGCCCAAGTGAAGTGATTTCGAAATTCACTATTTTCGTGGGGCCGCACAGACCATTTCGCATCGATCTCTTGCTGAGACATGCAAGCAAAGTCGACCAATCAAGTTGTTTACGTTCAGTTGAGACATGGCAGCAAGCAGAATAGGCCAATCAGGTTGCTTGCGTCATCTGCTTTCTTTTTCGTATGATGATCTGGAAAAATCGTGACCCCGCGTGCTCTTAAAACCATATCCATGCTTTCTCTTCATCTTGATTCGGTAAAATATGACCCCTTGTGCCCAAATAACCCAATCCTTCGTCAGGTGTTTTGCTAGCCGTTAAAAACCCTTCGTGGGGA
This sequence comes from Trichophaea hybrida, assembly GCA_015178995.1. Taxonomy (NCBI): domain Eukaryota; kingdom Fungi; phylum Ascomycota; class Pezizomycetes; order Pezizales; family Pyronemataceae; genus Trichophaea; species Trichophaea hybrida. The sequence goes on from WHVE01001141.1 coordinate 8,500, forward strand.
AAAGGTACTCGCTGCACAGTCCGATCCTGATATCCTTCGCCACCTGAGGATTCCGTCCATGGTATTCCTCCAAAAACCCTTTGTTATAGAAGTTCTCATACGGTTCCTCAGTCCATTCCACTTCTTCTGGATATCCCTTCCGCTTAACTAGGTATAAGACTCACTTCCGTTTTTTGCAATACTGGCTGCCCATGACTACCTCGACTTCGTATATTGTTCCGTACTTGTAGCCCTCTATATCATAACCAAGCTCATTCTGCTGCTCACTGGCCGAGGCGAGCTCAAGTGGAGATCTAATAGTGTTGTTGGCGAGTCGATAAGGTTCGATGAGAGATACATGAAAACCATTGTGAACACACCATCGGCTTGATAACTCAAGCTTGATATCAGCGGGTGAGAGTACCTTCGAGACCTTGAAGGGTCCATGAAGCGTCGCATCTAATTTCTTAGATGGCCTTCTAGTTTTGAGGTTCTTCCCATTTAGCATAACTAGATCACCAACCGAATACTTCGGAGGTTCCTTAGCACGTTTATTATGGTATTTTACGATTGTCTCCCATGCATGTTCTAAGCTCCTACGGCAAAGTCTATGCATGCTAGTGATCCAGTGAACGTAGTTCCTAGATGCCGGATTCTTCGCTTCTGCTTCGATGGGCCAATTCGTTCGAGGATCGAACCCAAAGTTTGCAAAGAATGGTAACATTCCGGCAGCAGTGGTGAAAGAGTTATTGTATGTGTACTCTGCCATCAGTAACATCTCAGACCAATTATCCTGCTCGTAGTTGCAGTAATTCCGCAGATAACATTCAAGTGTTTGGTGGACTCTTTCTGTTTGCTCATCCGTTTGAGGGTGGAATGGCCAAGAAATTTTTAACCGAATGTCAAGAGCTTCTACCAACGAGGACCAAAACGTGGAGGTGAACCTAGAGTCCCAATCTGACACTATGTTCGATGGTAGGCCATGAAATCTCCATACTTCTTTCAGGAAAATTCAGACCAAGTCCGTAGCTTTCTTCTCACCGTCTTTCAACGGAATGATGTGAGCCATTTTTGTGAAGCGGTCGACGATGACCCATTCCGATGAGCATCAGTCTGACACTGGCAATTCGACAATGAAGTCCATGGAAATTGAATCCCATGGGCGGTACGGTAATTCGAGTGGTTGTAAGAGTCCGTAGCAAGCATGCCGAGCCGCTTTATTCTGTTGGCACTCAGGGCATGAGCGAACATAATCCTCGATGAATTTCTCCATTTCTGGGCAAAAGAAGTTTCGTCTGACCAGCTCGATTGTCTTGTCCTGCCCCCTGTAACAAGCCACCTTCGAATCGTGCTCCGCTTCCAGTATATCTTTCTTCAACTGCAGATCATCCGGAATCCACAGTCTGCCTTTATAATAAAGAGTTTCCTTTTCAAATGAGATGTCTGAGCTAGGATTGCCTTCCATTGCTCAGACGTACTCTTCTTGCCATGCAACATCGCAGATAGCGGCGCTGACCACTGCTTCAAACAGCTCTGAAGTCAACTTGACTACTGGAATCGCTCTCAACTATGCGGAAGACATCGCAATTCGTTCGCCTCGTAACTTCATCGCCGTTACTTGTTCTGTTTATCCTTCAGAAGTTACCAACTAATCAGGTCTCATCACGCGTTGGATGGGCTGATTTTCGTTCTCTTCGGCACTACCTCCCCCCTTTTTAGGGTGGTTCTCCGAACGCCTAGATAAAGCGTCTGGCTTGCCATTTGAACTCCCTGGCCGGTAAAATATCTTGAAATCGTGACCCGCCAGCTCTTGTGCCCATCGAACGTGTCTCCGATTCAAGATCTTGGTAGTCGTAAAGTATTCGAGATTCTTGTGGTCAGTGATGACCCTGATTGAATGAGCGGCCCTTTTGCGATAACGTCTCAATTCTTTAAACGCAGAGACAGTCGCGAGCATTTCCTTCTCCTAAATTTAGTAGTTGATCTCGGCTGTATCCATCTTGCGAAAGTGGTAAGCGATGGGGTGTAGTTGTCGATCAATGACTTGGGAGAGTACTGCGCCGATCGCAAAATCACTGGCATCAGTCTCAATCAGTACTGGCCAAACAAGCTCGAAATGCCGTAATATGGGTGCCTCCGTAAAGTACTTCTTGAGCATATAGAAGGCTATCTGATTTCGCGGATTTCCTTTCAAATCAAACTTTCCATTTGTTTCCTTGGTTAGCTCCGTTAAGGGATGACATATCTTTGAATATCCTTCAACGAAGCGTCGATAGAAGTTGGCAAACCCGAGAAAAGACTGGACGTCCTTGACCGACTCTGGAATCTCCCATTTGAGAACAGTGTCAATCTTGTCCTCGAACATGCTGACACCTTCTCCCGATATGATGTACCCCAGGAATTCAACTTTCTTCTGGTGCCATTCGCACTTATCAGGTGCTATAGCCAAGTTGTTTTCCTGCAATCAAAAAAGGACTTCTCTAGACAATCGTACATGTTCTTCTTTGTTCTCTGTATAGATGAGGATATCATCTATATTGATCACTACTCCATGATCGATTAGATCTTGCAAGATCTCGTTCATAATATCCTGAAATGTAGCTGGCGCGTTAGTCAATCCGAAGGGCATAAGCAGGTATTCGTAATGTCCACATCTTGTACGAAACGATGTTTTCCATTCGTCTCCAGGTATGAATCGAATGAGGTTGTATCCTGCGTTCCAATCAATCTTGGGGAAAATCCTCGAACCAGCAATCCTGTCTCTAAGTGCATTCATAAGCGGCAATGGATACCGGTTCATAATCGTCACACGATTGAGACTTCTGTAATCCACGCACAAACGTAAGCCTCTTCCGTCTGGCTTGGGATCCAAGAGTATGGGTGCACCCGCAGGTGACTTGCTTGGACGAATCTTCCCGGAATCCAGCATTTCTTTAAGATATTCTTTAACGACTGATAGCTCCTTCTCTAGGAGCGCGTAGATGGGACCACACGCAGGTTGTTCCCCATTATTTATGTCAATAGCATGATCATAGGATCGATGTGGCGGAAGAGCATTGGTTGTTTCCCCATTGTATATCGTTAGAAAGTCTCTATACTGCCATGGAATTCACTCCACCAAATAGATCTCAATCTCATGCGCAGCACTGACATGCATTGAACCAATAACCCCGATCCATCGAGGGTCAGTTCCAAACATCAAAATGGAATCATCATGTTCGATTGAGAACGAAGATACTGCTGCCTTTGTACAATGTTGGTGGCAGTGTTTCGACGTAAACTGGAGCTTATAGTTTTCTTCTGTAACTCCGCTGAGTGCTCCATGCTTGACGATCCACCAGTAAGGTAACATGATGTCAGATAAATCATCCATTGGACGAATTTCGAAGGTTTCTTTGTTTTAATGGGATTGATACTGTAGAGTAACGGGGAAGGTGTACTGCCAACACGCACCTTCTACACTTTCTCCATTGAAGTTTTCGACTATCTTGGGTTCCGTTCGAGTCACTAATGGAATACCATGTGAATCAGCCCACTGCTTCGACATCATAGGTGTATCGCACCCAGTATCCAAGAGAACCCTTACAGGGACGTTCATCTTGTCTCGAAAGCTTGCAAACATGCGTACTGTGGGTCTTGTACCTGTTTTCGGTTCAGGTGGGAGTTGTTGTTTTGGTTTCTTGGGTTCAGGTTGGGTGCATTGCCGCAGCCTTGCGTTTACGATCTTTTCGAGTGGAAACCATGATGAACTGCCTTCCGACATAGCTCCGGGCGCAACGGGTCATGGTAACTAAGATTCGTAAATTTGTGGTTTAAGTCAGATTCGATCGAACTTGCTTGTCACGCTTGAATGCTATATGACCTGCACATTGCGAGTGCTGAATTCATCCTCAGGCATCCATTCTTAAACAGCAGAAATGAAAGTTTTATTAATCGAAAAACCTATAAGCAATACCAATGACCACATTGGCAAGGAAACCCAAAAGAGTTATCTGTATCCCTAAATACAAAACATAGAGGTGTCTGTACCTCAAAATGACATAAGAAAGACCGCAATCTCATATAACAAAGCAAAGACAAAAGAACTCGTTTCAGTAGTCAATCTCCATACCGTCAGAGTCAACCTCAGTAAGCACTCGTGAGCTAGAAGCTGCTGCTGGTGGTTTTGTAATTCGATCAGCCAGACTCCTGGGCTTGACCTTGGAAGACCAGGTGGTTATCTCTGGCGTCGAAGCTTCCACCTTAGGCTTTCTCTTTTTCTTGCTGCACGAAACTTGATAGCATTCTTGCAGAAGACGCATCGATGCTCCGAAGAACCGCAACGTTTACATTCGTTACGCTTGGCTCTTGCTTCCAACAAAGATTCCGAAATGACTTTCAGGGCTTCGCCCTTGTCCGTGTTGACAGGCTTAGGACCTTCCTTCTCAGTTCGAGGTTTCTTGGAGTCCGAACCCTTTTCAGGATTCTTCTTTCCTTGATTCCCCTTATGATCACCATCAACATCACGCGTCCTTTTATTGTTCTTCTTATCTTTGGGCTTGTGATCGTTGTAATGGTGCTTGTTCTTTTCTTGCAGGCGCCTCTCATACATGCGGCCGACTTGTCGAAGCAGCAGTTCGTATTCTGCATCATCGTCGGTGTAAGCTTTGAACACGATAATCGATCCTTGATGTCCTCGTTGAGACCACTGTGCAGAGCTTCTCGCCATGCAATTCCGGATAAGCAGACTTGGTAGTTCAAGGCTTCCATCCTTACGATGTAATCCTGAATGTCTCCCTTGTACTGCAAATCCTTCATTTTTCGGAGGTTTTCCTTTTCCTCCTCCGTGTCGATGAATCGCTCCTCCATGCTGCTAACAAACGCTGCCCAGGTATCGACTTGAAAATGTTTTTTCATCTGGTCCTCGCGATTGTTGTACCAAGCCAGTGCCTTTTCCCGCAAGATACTTCCAACGAAGATGATCTTATCGTCATCGTCGAAATAATTGTCTTGAAGTACTTAAGATATCTCTCCACCCCGCGAATCCATTGGCGGTAGGACTCTGTCTGTCCGTCGGATCGCCTTTGAATTTCCCAGGAAGCTCAATCTTTTGCTTCCATCCTGGGTTCGGTGCTCTTGGTGGATGCGGAAGTGCTTGCGGAGGTGCTGGCGGAGGTGCTGGCGGTACCGAAGTTTGTTCACTGTAGTTCGTTCTTTCTGGAGGTGGGAGTGGCGGAAGATCATCTTCCCACAATCAGAGGAGCTTGAGCTACTCGAGCTGGAGCTGGAAGACTCGGAGCCACTCGGTGGATCTCCTCGAACGCCTTCTGCGCGTCTCCGTTGCCCTCGGGCCCCGGAGTCATAGCTTCTCTGATCCAAATTCCAGCGCCATCCTTAGTGGCATATCGAACGCGGAATCCCTCGCCATCGGGCTTGGTATCCCTTCTTTTGGTGTCAACACTGACCTAGCCAGGGAGCGAACTGATTTTTTCATTCTTTCATCCGAGAGCTTCGTTTGCAAGGCTCTAGTGAATTCTTTGAATTTCCGCTCGAAATCTTTTTCATCCTTCGCTCCGACGCCTTCCTTTCCCTCTCTGCATTATCCGCCTTTTTCTGTGCTTCCTTCTGTGCATCTTGCAACTTCTTTGACTCTGCTCGAGCCTTGGCGTATAATCCAGACATTTTTTCGCTATCCTCTTTTGCTTTGAGCTGGATGGTCGCGAGTTCTTGAGATTGAAGGTGCACTTGGAGGGCTAGACGTTCTTGGGATCGTTCCCTATTATCGAGCATAGTTGAGAGGGTGTTCCAGGCGTTTCCAGAACGTTGAATCTGCTCACTGAGAGCAAATCGTAGCTCTTCGTAGGATTCGGTGGATTGGGCCTTCATCACAGCAAAGGCTGCTTGGACGTTAGCCGCAAATACTTGGGATTGGATGACTATATCGGAGTGCTTCGAAAATTGAGCCCTTTCCATCTTTTCCACTCCCTGGCAGATGGCATCGTATATCTCGTTCTGCCTAATGATGAGCCCTTCGTAAGCTTGGGCCAATTCAGGGAGGGCCGTTCGTATCTCGAAATTCTTCTCCCTTGCTTCCTGAATGAGGTCGTCCATTCGTCCTAACTCCCGTTGATTCCATCCAAAAGCTGAATAACCCAGTCCGGAATATCGTTCTTCGTAATGGGCTGGTATTGCATCACCTGCTTATCCTTATCGCTGGATAGAATCAAACCGTTTTCTCTTCTCACCACGGTGTAGGCTTCCTCCATCTGGGTATCCGATCCAGCTCCGCTTCGGCCATTACCGTTGTACCAGAAAGCGTCCGTTCGATAGGTAAATGAGGTAACGAGCCTTAGCTTCTCGCTGTAGCTGCTTCGATGGCTCGTAGTCTGGATGTTCGGAGGTGTACAACGAGTGTGGTGATTCCTGGAACCAAGAACGTGGGAATTGGTATAAAAACAAAGAGGGTACTGATTCCGATGATAATGAGGAAATGTCCGCAGACAAAGATGGCATCAGGATCGTTTGATGTGTGTAGATGTGTGTAGATGTGGGTAGATGGGTAGAAAAGAATACCTTCCGCGGAAGCGTTTCTTTCGCTAACAATATAATGTGACACCGGGAGTGTCACTCCAGGTTTACCCGGTCAAAGCAGTATCCGTACTTAATTCGGGACTGCTTCGAGGTAGGTTGGGAGCTTCACTCGGGATGTGGAAATCACTAAAGGTTCTGAACGAAAAGAATAGGCTTTCTAAATGCGTATATTGTTAAGGCTTGTTCTCCTCGCTGAGAAGGTTGATTGATGATTATGCCTTTCTACCCTCGAAGAACTCAGAGGTCTTTATACCTCTTTCTTCGCTTTCTAACAAATACTTCTAACTACGCTTTTCTCTAGAGCTCCCGTACCTAACCTCCGAACCAATTTCCCTCGCAACTACTGCAGGCCTCCATCTCCCGATCCTTGTATCGTCTTTACCTTCGTTAGATTATACTCGGACCATTGGTATCCTTTATGACATCAGCCCCGCGGCTTCTGCCTTCGGACCAGTGGTATCCTTTCTTTCTAGCGACCTCCAGGCGAATAGTCTTCGTTCGATAGAGAGTAGCTTCGTTGTTCGGAGCGGTGCATTCTCTAGCTTCGGTAGAGAGTAGCTTCGCTGTTCGGGGCGGTATTCTCTAGCTTCGTCTAGCAGAGAGTAGCGTCGCTTACTCGGAGCGGTGCTTTCTCTAGCTTCGTCAGTAGAGAGTAGCGTCGCTTACTCGGAGCGGTGCTTTCTCTAGCTTTCGTTGTTTGGAGCGGTGCGTTCTCTAGCTTCACTCTTCGGAGCGGTAGCTTCGTTCGGTAGAGAGTAGCTTCGCTATTCGGAGCGATGCATTCTCTAGCTTCGTGGTTCGGAGCGGTGCGTTTCTAGCTTCGTCTGGTGGAGAGTAGCTTCGCTATTGGAGCGGTGCTTTCTCTAGCTTCACTCTGCACTCCGAGACGAGTGATAGCCGATGACATCTCAATCGGGCATGTCGCGGGTGACCGTGTATGTCCCCGCTCCGAGGGTATTATGCTAGGTATAACAAAAGTACATTCAAAAAGCCATTTCCATTCAAACTCCTGTGCAACAATCCGGTCAAGGCCCCAGTATGTGGAATCCAGTCCTCAGTACTAGAAAGTGGTTCGATCTAAGATATATCATCAGAAGAACGAATCGCAACTGTTATACGGTAAATATATCTTTCCGATGAATGAAATTTTGGTGTACTGGTATGGTTTAGACTTGGGGTATTTGCTGAAGACTTTCCAAATGAACGGAATGATTTTCTTTTTGATATACCTTGTCCTACAGGTAGGGCAGCAGTTGATTTTGAGGTTGATCCAGTTTGCAAAGCTTTGATTGATGAACCCCATGCCTTATGAGTACTTAATGATACCTGTGAGGTATCTTGAGGTAAAACAGGTTGTAGTGGTGAATGAAAATTGTGTGAAGGAATCGAATACTGCAAATTATGTGAACTGGAATGAGGCAAACCAGGTGTTGTAGGATATGATGTAGTATAGCTGGATATTGGCGGGAATATACTCCTGAATGAGAAATTGTTGAATTTAAGGAACTGCTGGCTGGTGATATGGTACTATAAGAGGGATATGAATTGCCCAACATATTAGAAGATTGTATATAAGGTTGAGATGCTGAGGTGGAAGATATATTTGAGGCAGTACCAGGGTAATTAGTGGTACAGGGTGAACATTCGAATGTGGCATGGTATTGGATTGAATATGTTGGGTATAGCCTTTGATTTGATTGCAGATTGGACAGACAAAATAAGGATGACCAGGTGGATATGGAAATGCTTCAACTTCAGCTCGAGTACACCAAATTGTGTTTGTTGTGTCCACATAGATATAATCGGTCAGAATTTTGAGATAGGGGGTGAATATAAGACATTGTAATAAAAAAATACTAAGACTATAGGAAGATTGGATGAAATGAATTCGTGACTTGTATGGTATAAAGATTAGTTTAGAGGGATTGTGAATATCCATATAAGTACCTTTTGCAACCTCATTTGTTATGTTGAAGTTAAGTAAAATCTTTTCAGTACCACTTGGCCAACCCAACAAATATCTTCCAAACGTGGACCAAAATCAATGCCACTTCATAGATATCAGTAGTATATCTGGTTCCGGTATATTTATGAAGATCTTTCACTTCCACGCACCCGAATGCTATTTCAACCTGAACATGCAGACTTTTGTCAAACTGCCAATGATCCTCAATATCCATCTATTCGTACATTGGAACGTGCACTTCATGAATAGGGTTATTCCAAATGAGAGATTTTTGTCGGAAACCAGTTCCTTATTAGTCGAATTGCATTATATTTCTACCATGGGGATTAACTGACTCAGAAATATTATTATTTTGAATTCAAGATGGCTATATACTAAGCAATAAGACGTAACTATATCATTCTTCTTGCTGGATATACATACTTTATTTAGTTAACTGGATTTCAGACTTATTCGACTTCGGTTGTCATGTGGTATGCGTCGGAGGTTTTTCGGTGAAGATATTGTACACCACAACATGCATATACATAATACATTACTATCACAACTATGCAGCAGTCAATCAACCGGATATGGTCGTCGATTAACCTATAATTTATTAAAACGTTCTGGTATACCTGTTGTAAGAGACCGTATGTTTGAGATTATGCAGTCTCTGGATCCAATAGCAATTGAAGAACGTCGATTTGGAAAATCTCAGATTACACGTGGTCACTATATTGTTCCAGGACCACATCGTGTGTTGTCAATTGATGGACATCATAAAATAAGCATGTATGGGATTGAAATATATGCCGGAATTAATGCATATTCACGGTAAGTATTCTCTGAACTAAAATTCCAATTCAAAATCAATATTTAATAGAAAATAGGTACATTACATTTATTCATGTTGGAATTTCAACACGAACTGCAGTTGCTGTTCTGGCACTATATTTAAATATGTTAGAGGATACGGATTGTCTTCCTCTTACAGTTCGATCTGATCATGGTTCTGAAACACCAATGTTAGCGAATGCACACTGTCAACTACATGCAGCTATATGTCCATGGATTCTAAAAAATGATCTAGCAAAACTTGTTTACTGGTATGAATCATCTACTTTAAATCAAAGAATAGAATCATGGTGGAGACAAATGACTAAAAGTCAAACTGCTTCATGGAAAGTAAGTTCATTTATGATTTAGTTAAAAATCTTTATATTGATTAATAACTTTTATAGTACTTTTTTGACAGTATGCGAAATGATGGCCTTTGGACTGGAAGTATTGCAGATCAGATTGCACTACTTTTTGTTTATCTACCAATTTTGCGAAAGGACATATATACTTTTGCAGATCTTTGGAATGCACATACTATATGAAAACAAAATAATCGTCCTCATGTCATTTCAGGCAAGCCTGTTGTTCTTCATCATATGCCAGTTGCACCTGCTCGTAATTTTGGTTTAAAACCACCCAAAAATATACTTCAAAATCTCAAAAATGATATCTGTGGATATGGTGTTACCTTTTCATATATATTGTTTAACTTTATATACAGAAATATATTAACTTAAAATTTTTTAGATCCTGATGAATATCTTCCACATAATACTCGCATATGGTGTTACCAGGCTCTACGAACAATTGGACTTAATTTGGAACCTGGAGAAACCATTCACTATAGTCATACATCAGATATAAATCAGTCCAAAGTTCCAATTCACCGTATAGCTTATTTGTTCTTACAGTCTGCAATCTCAGATTATCAAATCAATGGAGGAATTCTAAATTTATCATTAAAGCCAGAGGGTGCATATAATTGGATTTCACAACAGTCTGATACTGCTGTACTTTATTCTGAAGTTGAATTTGCATATGAAACAGATCTTGAAGAAGATGAGCTGGACTATATGCATTGGGATGATAGAATTGAAGATGGTGGAACAGACTCTGAATAGAATGAAAATGAGCACTGGCAAGATATACTTAAAACATATTATCTAAATTGTCTAATACTAGTTCCTTTCTCTCAAAGACTTCAAGTTGTATGGTTTGGGTGTTGCATACCAACTATTTTTCATGTGGTTGCGATGTTGCATTAATTATGGCGGTATGTCCCTAACCGGCCTCCGTAATCAGTACCGAAGCTCAAAAAGTCAGGTGATCGATAGTAGCATCGGCCTTCGAATCAGCTTCGATCTCGGGACACACAGCAATTGTAAGCCCTCGTTTCTGTTGCAATATGGGGGACGAAAACCGTGTGTATAGACTTAGGCACAGAGAGAAGAGAGAAGGAAAAAGACTCAAGATATATACAAGAGTGTGGTGTGCCTTATGCCCTACCATCAGCCGGCTTACAATCAGCCCGTGCCAGGTCTATATATGTAACAGGTTCCGAAGTGTCTCTTTAGAGTGATCCCAAATATGCGGACAGTCATAGAAGGAAATCAGGGCGTCGTTACGGAGACGAATTTCCAAGTCTGGGACTAGGGTGAGCATAACGACTAAGTCGTGGGGGACCACCGATTGCAAAGAGCTTGTTGGTGGCGAAAAAATCTGCGTTACCAGCTGAAGGAGTGGATGTAACAGTGTTGGTAAGTGCTCGTTTCGAAACTGTCCAGATTTGTGAGAGAGCGGCGGAACTCCTTTCAGGCTGTGTAAGATACTGAAGTGAAGGAAGACTTTGGGTAGTGGTATGGTCCGGGCTACTGAAATTAATAGGGCGTCAACAACTTTAACCAGCGAGCGAGCTGGTGAAGGTGTATGGAAGAATCGGAGGATGTCTGCTAATTGATACGGGTGTGTCTCTATATTGCATCAATCAATCGGAAGGTTGTTCGCCCAACTGCGTAGGTTCTGTCATTATTACGGGACAATGAGAATGATGGGGTTTCGAAATTTAGCCTAAGTTCTAGATAAAGCACTACGACAAGAGCCCACTCTTCCAACTTGCTTTTGAATCGTTGGGTGGCCATGATTTTTCTGACGGGTTTTGAGTTGAAACCATTGGTCTCGACCTCGCACTCTGTTATCGTGTTATCGAGGTGCATATTTGCCGATATGTGTTCTTTAGGACATGTGTAGCCGGTTTGAGGGCGCCCTGGACAAACGCAACAACGCAATAATATTCCCCCGCCACGTATATACCACACCACTCGCCGAAGAGAGTCCACCCACCATCGACACTAGTGTCCTCTAACACAACTTTTATTCCAATGTCGATTATATGCAAAGTTATATCCATTTCGGTTATGCGGGCCGGCCGGCGTGCCCGTTCGGAATACTGCATGGCATATCGTCATGCCGTAGGAGCACTGCCTATGTTCTCCTAGGCACAAGCACAAGTATACCCGAATAATTATAGCTCTGGGTGAAACGTTAGGTAGAAGTACTCTATGGAGGCTCCAATACCGCTCCATTCGATGATGACTGCTGCGGCTCGCCAAGCTCTAGATTGTCTAGTAAAATCTGACTATTGCGAGCCTCCGGTTGTGCAGTTCAGCTACCTCGAATCGTCCAGAACTGTCACCTTAACCCAGACATTAATCACCGCCATGAGTCTTTCAGCCAGGTACGTAATTTGGAATATAAAATATATTGAGTACTAATACTTAGGTATATACCGTATTCGGCTGTTCAGAACTTACCATCACTACCGGTACCACCATCCCCGCTGCAGACCGTCGAATGAGCTCAACACCATCAAGAAAATGATTCGTTGTCATGGGCTCTTCAAGAGTTGCAAGCGCACACATATAGTCTGTGAACTTGTCGGTGGTGATGACGCGCTTCGAGAAGGGGAATACATTCCTCCTAAAGTCTTCATGAAGAATGCCGACTACATATTAGTTCAAGTCTCAGCTCGCACGTCGGGACTTTGAAACAGAAACTCGATATTGCATTTAGGATGTCCGTTCGCTAAGCCTATCGAGGAAATGAATAGCTGAATTTCAAGAATCCCATGTCAATACCATTGAATAAAAAAGAGTAATACTTAGTACATTGAATGTTACAGCTAAGGTTTCGAATCTCAGTCTTTCAGCACTGTGCAGCTGGCGTTTAGGCTCTTGCGTTTATATCGCCTGCCTTTTATTATAGGATGCCAGTTACCTAATCTAGACGTTGGTTGTCGTTTGTTGGGACTTGCACATAGGAAGAGTGCGTACCGGTTCTAGCAATTTGTTCGGATAGTTCGGCGGTACCAACCCTGTAAACTCCCTTCGCTGAGTTAGCAATAGAGTGACTTCCAGGTAGTCGGTTTAACCGGAAATCAGGCGCTACTATCAATCCTTGAGAAATGACCGTAATATCGAGAGCCTCGAACTTAATGGTAGTAGAGAACCTAATGGTAGCAGAGTACAGGCAGTGATCTCAATAGCCTAGCCCGTGTAGCCTAGCGGAGTGGCAAAGAGCGGGCTATCAGCTCGCCGGAAAATACACTAGCTCAGTGGACTGGACGGCACAGACTAGTTCAATTTAAACTATTCTAAATTACAACATGTACATCCATAATTGAGGCTATAACTGATGTCTGCGATTTTCTAGGCGGTAAATAGCATCCATCATTTTTACTACTTTCGGAACACGCTCAAATGGAAGCAAGCCATTGTGTGCCAACGATTTTATAACTTTTTGTGCTTTCACAATATCGTCACTGCGAGGGGAGCCTCATGAAGCTTATTACTGCGTCACTTGAGCCTCATGAAGCTTTTTACTGCGTCACTGGAGCCTCACAAAGCATAATTATCACCTCCTACTACGTCACCTCACTACGCTGGGATGCGCTGGTGCTCCGAGCGTAGTGCCAGTGTAGTGCTTGCCACCTCCGTGGGCGGATATCCAGCCCGCGAGGCGAGCTGACTAGTCCAAACGTCAGTTCGACGAGACGATTGAGATCACTGAGTACAGGCCACTCAAAGAACAAAGCGCGACGTCTGGTACAGTTAGGGCTCTGTTTCGGTTTACCGCAACATCACATACATGCATATTTCATCTAAACAGGTGTTATCGTTTCGAAATCCCGGTAGTCCATGCCAGAAGGCCGGCCAAAATGCCCGAACAGCTTTCATCCATACCTACAATCCATAGCCCTGTCACAGCAGCAAGCCGTTGACAGGCATCTCAATAGTCCGTCCCGTCCAGGCAAGACTCTGCCCGGGTCGGGACTACAAATTTCGGGGCTAACTTTTTTTGACCGTTTAGGACCAGGGCAAATGCTTCAAGGACTACAAGACCACAGGGCCCTACAATCCCGACTACTAATTAATTCTTAAGTACATATTTAATTGGCAAAATGAAACAGCCAAATGCAACGGAAAACGAAACGAAACAGATAAAGCACACTGCGAAATGAAACAAGAAAAAAACACAATGATCCAAGAAACAGAATACTACTGTTGATATGCTGGACCACGGGGCAGGAACGGGACGGGATGTCAAAAACAGTCCAAATCTGCGCGGGATTTGGATGGGTTTCACGTGAGATTGAGCACGGTATTTAGACATTTCGCGTCATTTCGTGTCAAATCACCCGCGGAGTTAGGTCGGCAGGATGGAATCAATATCGGACAACGTTGATCAATAGAGGGAATTCAGGAGACCGATTCACGTCAAATAATTATCCTTATCGGCCAAATATTCATAGAGTTGACATGAGAGAATGGTATGGTCCCCCCCTTGGTACCCATTCCTCCATCCTTTCATGTCAACTCTATGAATATTTGGCCGATAAGGATAATCCTTTGACGTGAATCAGTCTCCTAGGTTCCATTAATTGATCCGCGTTGTCTGGTCTTGATTCTATCCAGCTGTTACTCCGCAGCTGATTTTACGTTTTACAACGCAAATTTCGGACCAATTTCATCAAAATTCTAAAATCTGCTGCAGGGTCAGAACGGCCAGATAGTTTTGGATTGGACACCGCGGCCGGATAGAGGGTGAATAGTAGACCATGCTACGCCATACAAGTATCCAAATTAGACAGATCTACCTTGAGCAGTGCTTGATGGATGATTTTGGGTATAATACTGTAACAAGGACATCATCTCTCAATGCTACAGCACACAGTTCTGTTTGATTTGTTTGGAATACAGATTGGGCAACAGAAATCAATAGAGAGCATCCAGTAGACCAATTCACGTCAAAGGATCATTCTTATGGGCCAAATATTCATGAAATTGTTATGCAAGAATTGGGGGTGGGCAGTGTTTGAAACCGGTCGGGCCGGGCCGGCTTTAATAGTTTGAGGCCCGGCCGCCGGGCTTTCGACAAAGCCTGGCCGGCCCGCCTTAGCGCGGGCTTTTTTGGTGAACAGCCGGGCCGGCTTGCGGGCTTTCGGGCCGGTTGAGAATCTATGACGGTACCAAATCACTGACTGAACACTAATAATAGCTGTTATTTTTTCGCTAATCCCTCTCAAACTAGTGACAATAAGCATCCAATGGGGTGTTTCGCCCCTGATTTTCATGTTTCAGATATGCAGGCCAGCCCGGAGGCTTTCAAACTATAAGCCCGGCCGGCCCCCCTTAGCGCGGGCTTCCAAATTACTGGTCCGGCCTGGCCTGCTAAAGCCTGCCCGAAAGCCTGGGACGCGGCCGGCCCGTTTCGAACAATGGGGGGGACCATCATGTCAACTCCATTAATATATGTCCGATTAAGATGATTATTAGACGTCAAATGGTTTACTGGATGCCTTCTATCAATCCACATTGCCTGATCTGTATTCAAAGCAGCCAATCTAACTCTGCAGACACACTTCACCAGATATCACTCATATATGTAAAATTGGCCGCGGAGCACGAACGGATGATTGGAACCAAGCTCGGACAACGCAGATCAATAGAGGGCATCTAGGGGACTATTTGACGTCTAAAAATTATCGTAATCGGACATATATTCATGGAGTTGACATAGGATGATATGGTCCCCCCCTGCCTCTCACCCCCCATGTCAACTCTATGAATGTTAGGCCGATAAAGATGATCCTTTGACGTGAATTGGTCTCCTGGATGCCCTCTATTGATCTGCGTTGTCCGATCTTGATTCCAAGCAGCCAATCTTAGTCCACTGGCGAATGGACATGAAATGACGCGAAAGGATACAAAATGTCTAAATCCCGTGCACTTTTGGACAGGTTTTAGACAGGTTATGGACAGGATCATGATTTACGGATGAAATCCCGTGGTTCAGCCTAGTATCATTGCTGATTTCCGGTTTTTTCACTGTTTTCGCTTGGTATTTCTACTTTCTGCATAAGTGGACTATAGTATTATTGCGTCCGTTCTATCCAGATTCAATTATGGGGCCGATCCGTACTAGGCCCACTCTAACAGGCCTATAATCGTCTCAACAATTCTGGATATTTCTCATCCGGCCCGGATACAGCTCACCCAGGCCGGCACTTGTGCCATATTTCCGGACCCTTGTCAAGACTACGGTCACCCTGGTCCTGGGACTATCAGCCCGGGACGGACCAGGCATTTACACAGCTGCCCGGGGCCGGACGTTTCTTCGGGGCCCCGAATGACTATGGTCGCCCCGGACGTTGAGATGTCTGGCCGTTGACTTAACGTGATAAACAAAGAACCGTGCAGGGCGCAACTCCGAACTTTGGAATCGACAGACCATGGAGTACCAACAGAAGATGCAAAATTAAACAACAATGCCGCATAAACAGAGTAGTCATGAAGAATCCGGGCACTGTGATCTGTACAGATCCATGGGCCCCCAGCCACCATCGTTAGAGTAAATCATTTGCAACGAAATTAATTTACGGGGATATAAAGTATTCTAGCTTCCCAGATTTATATTAACAACTACTGTTAGTAGACTCAGAAAAATAGCAAAGGTGTGGTAAAATCCAAACACAAATGGTCGTCTATACAGCAATTGGCATGGTTTCCCAGGAATACACTGTACCGCAACAGCGCTGCACATTAGAATACTCATGTGGCGGCTGCATTACCAGAAACTATGACTGGCAGGCAACTATTATTTTGTAAATTTAGAAGAAAATAGGGATAAGCGCAGTAGTAGAGGCAAAATGTGGAGAAAACCAACAGGAAGGAATCAAGAAGAAATGTTCGCTCTTGCCAACATCATTCACTGAAAACTAAAAACAAGGGGGAACCTCGGTATTGCACTTACCCTTGAGTCCGAATAATTTCTGATGGTGCGTCATGGCTAAGGTCAAACTGCCTCACTTAAATCGCCGACTTTCTAGCTAGGTCTCTAGCCGATATCTCCACAATTCACCGTCTAAAACTAGTCAGCTTCAGAGAACCATGCTATATAGAGTAGTTATGCTATCACTCTGCAGTAGTTCCTAGGCTAATTGCTAATAAAGTAGACTAATTGGGTTGCTTCTGACGTGGTTTTCCCGACGTGTTAGTAAGGAAAAGCCCAACCAAAAGAACGGCCTTGGCACGACGGACAACACTAATACCCCAGCCAGATCTGACACCCCGTAGCAGCATTTTGAGTCGAATTTACGACCTGCTTTCAAATAGGAGTTATAAGGTGGAAGTGGTAAGATCAACTTTAGAGGGTTGCGGTTCGAGAATTCGAAATAGACTCATAAGGCTAGTCCACTATTATTGCCGATGGGATACTGCCATATCTGTAAAGTACAGCCCAAGTAGCTTTTATATTGTGGCTTGGGTTGGCTTGTTTCCCTGGTTCCACAACAATTATACAGCCGGCTTCCTGGTTGTGAGGTACTAGAGATTTATGTACTAGTACAAATCCCACAGACACCGAGGCTAATTATAAGCTCCACGGATCGGATAGTTGCATCAGTTTTCGGCGCGGCAATAGCGGCCGGTTCACCGGCGAATTGACCCGCCGAAACGTCAAGGTACTCTACTATCGAAAGACGACCACCAGTAAGATGTCACTCTGCTTCCGCTGCAGCCGGAGTACCTCTACAACGGGTTTGTACTCTAGCTTTACTCGCAGACCTATCGTTGGAAATTGGCATCCATACAAGGGTGAATAAGTGACGGGGGTGCACGGAGTAATGCCTGGTCCCGCAAGCATCATCAGGTCATAACAAGGTTATGGAAGGACTACCATAGCAAACATCTTCCGCGCAGCACACCATGAGGAAGCGCAAATCTGTATAAAGCCAGGCTTCCATCCACTTCCCTTTCACCGTCATCACCGCCATCCCCACCATCACAATCATCTTCTCTCGAGCTCCATAAAATCCACTACACAATCACATCTGCTCTCTATATCCACACTCGCTCTCTCACACCATTAAAATGCACTTCAGTACCCTCGCATTAATCATCTCATCGGCCGCCGCCCTTGTCTCCGCCGGCACGCCTGCCACCGTCCTGTGGAGCGGCTATTTACGACAGCCCCATACTTCAATCCAGCCATACCTCGTGTGCGGACTTGGCCACTGGCAATGGCAATATCGGATCGATTGCAGGCTTTCCTTACTTCGGAGCTACGGAATTCGTTACTGGATTCAACGGCGATAAGTGCGGTGCTTGCTACAAGTTGTACTCCAAGGAAACGTGGTCTATATAACGGCAATTGACCATGCTACCTCCGGATTTGTCATCTCGCAAACAGCCATGAACAAATTGACGAAAAACCAATCGGGCCCGCTTGGAAGGTCACAGCGTTCTATGCGGAGGTAGTGGATAAGACCCTCTGTACTCTCCCGCAATAGTTGCGCCAGGATGCTCAGGAGAAGTGGGTTGGGATGTAATGGAGTGGTAGTGTAATGTTCATGGGTATACCAGTAGAAGCGTTGCTGATGATGCGGGAATGTTGAGGCGATTGTAATGCAGTGTTGAAAGTGAAAAATGCTGTGCATGTAGATGAAAGCTAATATTAATATATTGATGGGGTACTGGCGATGACAAACCGACACAGAATCTTGTGTTTAGTTAGTACAGCTGCTCGGAAGGTTGAATCGCGCTTATGCTCATATTCACTTGTGGCAGAACTATATCCAATATAATACGTTCAAGAAATTTCGAAATTCCACACTCACGTAGAGTATCGAGCAGCATGCCCGACATTTGCTGTGGGTCAGAGCCTCAACTATCTAATCTAAGCTTGATCTAATCGACCGTATCTTATCGCCTTCTCGAGATCGATCTCCATCCGCTTCGACTTCTTCGAAGCTTCAACATTCTCGAGACCTCACCAACCAATGAGTAACCTCTCGATCTCTACAGTCATACGAGGACAGCAGAAATCCTGCCAATTGTAAAGGCCGATAATCACCGGTCGTCAGCAAAAGTGACTGACTGAGTGGCTTGAAGCATCACCGCCGCCACCGGTTTCCTCTGTAATCACTCATAATCATTCGATGTTCTTAGTTTCAAGTCCCTTATTTCCCGCCCTTTAGCCTTGAGCTCTAGTATCTAGTTATTGAAAGGCTTCAATACCTGCCATTAGCTATTACAATATTCATGAAGCACCAGGACCATGCACTCGTTTAAGAATAATGTTATATTAAACTTGTGGAGCAAGTTGGACCACCGGTGGAGGCTGGACATTTAAAATTCCTGGGTTAGAAGCTTGGGGTGTCAGAACCGCCGTCAGTGGTGGAGTCTTTGTAGCTTGCAGATTTTGGGTTCCGGTGTCGAGCGGTACCTCAGTAATAGCAGACGGCGATGGGATGGTACTTGTTAATGGACTGCTGGAGTTAGAGCCGGAGTTGGGCACTGGATCTCTAGCTGCGACACTGAGTCATCGTTTGGAATCCGCGGTTGTGGGATGGCGCTATTGGCTTTGAAGGCTTCAAAAGGAGCGTCAGTCGGTCTCGTTTCCTCTACCGTAAAGAGCTATTCGGGGGTTGCGGTGAGCCAGACATGGCCTTCATGAACGGGGAGGCGTGTCTTCTGCAGCAAACGTATCGGAGATCGAGTCCGGTTCGAATACTTACTTCAAATCTCGGAGGTTGATGTCTCGGAGTGGGTAGTCCGTCAGGACTTTTCCAGAGCTTTTTGGCAAGCAGCGACGACGCGACACTAAGAAATGCGTGACAAGTAACATATACCCCGCAGGAGCCAGTGGACTGACTGCTTACCAAGATATTTTTCCATGGTGGTACAATATGTAAATGCAAAGATGAACAGATATTTGAGGCTTGCTTTTCGGTGAGTATTCCCACCAATCAAACGTGGCGGTACGTATGATGTATCGTCTACCGGTTTTGTTTGGGTCTGTATAAGCTCGAAGTTCAGAAGGGTATACTTCAG
>WHVE01001142.1:0-28169 GCA_015178995.1 Trichophaea hybrida
AAGCGTCGGCTTTCCCATTTGGCGATCCTTTTCGATGGACTATTTTGAAGTTATACTCCTGTAGTACTTCAGCCTATCTGGCTTGTCGTCTGTTAAGTTGATTGGTTGCTTTGCAATATTGGAGATGGATATGGTCAGATTATATGATTGTCGTATGAATTGCTCTTTGTAGGTAACATCTCCATTGTTTCATTGCGTATACGATGGCCAACGTTTCCTTATCGTATATTTGGTAGTTAATTTCTTCCGGTGAGAATGTCTTGGATATGAAGGCCACTGGGTGGAGTTTGCCATCTTCGAACTTCTGAGATAGAACTGCTCCCATTGCATAGTCCGATGCATCTGTTTCAATTATCGCCAGTCTGTTTTCTTCGTAATGTCTGAGGATTGGGGTATGTTCTTGTGCAAGAAGGATACATATTTTGTAGTATGCTGCCTTCTGAGCTTCTCCAAAAAGGAAGTTTTTTCCGTCTCCCTTCAACGTATCGGTGATAGGGGCGACTATTCCTGCGTAACCTCTGATGAATCTTCAATAGAAATTTCTCAACCCCACTATGATTTGTACTTCTTGTTGTGTTTTCGGCATCGGCCAAGTGGTTACTGCTGTACTTCTGCTTGGTGCCATTTTCAATCCTTCTCCGCTTACTAAGAAGCCTATGAACTTAACTTCCTGCTGATCGAATTCGCACTTGTCGATTTCCACCTCTAATTCATTATCTTGGAAGACCTGTAGTATTTTTCCTCCCTATTCGTGGTGTTCCTCCTTGGTTCCTTTGGTGGCTATCATGCCATTGTCGATATAGCATATGGTAACGTTGTCGTCTTTTTCCAAAAATTGTTGTAAAATGCCGTACATCCATCTTTGAATAGTTGCTGGTGCGTTTGTTAACCCAAATGGAATTACCATGTATTTGTAAGAACCGAACTTTGTTCTAAATGCTGTTTTCCATTCGTGTCCTGTTGCCATTCGAATTGAATGATATCCTGAATTCATATCGAGTTTAGTAATATATGTTGCTCCCGTCATCCTATTCTGTAGTTCGTCCATTAATGGCAGGGCCGTCTGGTCTTTCATTGGTAGGTCATTGAGTCGTCGATAGTCTACACAGAGACGAAGGCCACGGCCGTTAGCTTTATGTACAAATAGGATTGGACTTCCCACTTGTCCTTGGGATAGTTGTATTTTTCCTTCTTTGATCATTTTGAGGATATATTCACAAAGTAATCTTTCCTCTTCCCTGGATAATTGATCAATAGCTCCAACTTTGACTTGGTCGTCGGATGTTTTAAGATTTATTTCGTGATCGTAAGGTCCATGCTTGGGTAATTTATCAGATTCGTGTGGATCAAACAAAAGTAGCCATTTATGATATTGTGGTGGAAGTTTTTCGGCCAGTTGTTTGGTGAGACCCACTATTATAGACCCGATAACAATTGTGTCGTTTCGAAAAACTATTTTATCGTTATAAGTGATTTTCCATTCCGGATGTCATTTCCCATGTCCGTAGCATTTGCTATTGCATTCTGTAAAGTGTAGGCGGCCATATGTTGTTCCTGGCACTTTGTGTTTTTCAACGTACCAGGCTGGTATTAAGACTTCATAGCTTTCTTGCATATTGACAACTTCGAAAGTTTCGAGTGATCAATGGTTTCAGAATACTAATCCTAGGGGAATAGTGTATAATCCCAGGAAATTTATCTTGTTTCCTCCAAAATCCTTTGCTCCAATTGCATGTTTTCTTGGTACCACTGGTATTTTGAATGCTTTCGCTGTTTCCGGTGATGTGGTAAAAAACGGTAATTCTAAATCCAACATTGCGCGTACAGTGAAATGTTTACTTATTTCTGTACCGTCATCATGATCTATGAAGAACTTATAGATTGGTCGTTTACCAACTCTTGTTTGTGGGATTTTGTGTATTTTCTTGACTTTGTAAAAAACAAAGTCGTCGCTTGTGTTTTGTCGTTTGCTTGAGGTATTTTCATCCGTAGGGCGTTGTTTGCGTTTTGTAGCCATCCTCTCGTCAATGGCTGGGCTGTTATAGGTTCATTGATAGTAACAGGGGTTTCTTTTGTGTAGTTATACCAATTCTTTAATCGCGCAACAACCATCCAGCGGTTTCGTCCCTTCTGGACTCCTCAAGGTTGCAACTGGTAACTATATAATGGCTTTCTCCAGCCTAATCACCAAAATCCTCCTCAATCCGACGAGTTGTGTTCTTGGTTCCACCAATCTTCTGCTATATCTTTGCTGCTATCGTCAGTTGGTAGTTCTCCTTCTGAGGTTTGTACTTGGGCCTCTTTTTCCTTATCACTTTCAATTTCATAATTGTCCATCGGTTCGTCCTCCAGCTGATCACATCCTCCTACTTTCAATTTCTGGTAGGTCTTTGGTTCTCCGAAATCCGCCGTTCCGCTCGTGATCTTGACGTTTTGAAAGCAATTCATCGTTCTGTGTGCTCCTTTCCGATCTGAGGGCCAAGCACATCTTAAGTATTCTTCCGCTGCTCTTCTCCTTTTCACTTCCTCTTATGGGACTCCTTCAATCATTTGCTTGTAGGTTTTTCCTCCCGCACATTTGAACCCTCGTGGTGTTTCCTTTGATCGATTCTGATAGATTTTTGTTGGTGGTTTGTTGCGTTCAAACCTTGATCTTTTCCTGAATGCTCTTTTTTGAATCGATCCAGACTCGGAAATTCGTCCAGTTGCTTTTGAATTTCGCCTTAATATCCCAAAATTTCCTTCTGTTGCCTGCCAAACTTCAACATTCTTTCCAGCGTTTATAATGAGTTCCTTCAATTCTTCATCTGTTTTGTCTGCTGGGTTAACCGTTGATAGTTGTTTGACGATGTGTGGTAGTAAGCTCTTCATTA
Organism: Trichophaea hybrida; assembly: GCA_015178995.1. Taxonomy (NCBI): domain Eukaryota; kingdom Fungi; phylum Ascomycota; class Pezizomycetes; order Pezizales; family Pyronemataceae; genus Trichophaea; species Trichophaea hybrida. The sequence continues at coordinate 2,874 of WHVE01001142.1, forward strand.
TCATCATTCGGTAGGCTACTCCTGAAATCTTTTCTTTGACGTTCAAGGTATCATATGCCATCATCATATCCTGGATGTTCCCTTCGTATTTCACCTCCAGTATTGACTTATATGCTGTCTCCTGTTGAAATTGGTTGTGAAATCTGGCATATATAGCTGCGCGGTAGCCTGTCCAACTTCTTGTGTGTACTCCTGCACTTGCATCTGGTTCCCACTGCATATGCCACGCCAATGCATTTTTGTCCATTCGTCCTCTACAGTATAGTAGTTTGATTCCTGGTCCAGTAAATACTTGTGGTTGATCTGTGATGAATGTTTCCATGCAGGTCCACCAGACATCAAAGTCTTCCTTACTCATTCCTGAAAATCTTGGAGGGTCTGGTAATTTGATTCTAGATTGTTTTTTGGCCGTTGTCCCTCGTGTTCTTGACCTCGACCTTCTCCTTCTGGAACATGGGTGGCTTGGTGGCTCCGATGGCGGTGGTGGTGGATCTCCTCCTACACCCCCTTGTGAGGGTGGTGGATTTCCTCCCATGCCTCTGTGTGGTGGTAGTGGTCCAGTGTTACTTCTGGGTACTGATGAACCCCTATTTCCACTTGGTCCTGGCTCTGGATCCGGATCCCCTGCGTCTGTTCCCGATCCTCCTCTGAGTCCGGTTATGGGAGCGATGTCTGAATCGGTCATTGGAGAGACACTCCTATTTCTTTCTTCCATCCTCAGCCGCCATTGTTGTACTTGTCCTGTCTTGCCTTTTCTTCCCGGGGTTGTGGCTGAGACCTTGGCCTAGGCTATAGCCGCTGTTAGGCCAGTGGTTTGTTCTGCGATATCGTTTATCCTATGTATTATTTCTCGCATGTCTTCATCGTTTGGTACGTCATCCCTTACAAACTTTTCCAATGTGATTATTCATTTTTGTAAGGCGTTATGCGACACTGTTAAGGCTGCTTGCTTCAGCTTGATCTGACTATGTTCAGTTTCGTAATTGTCCATTCTTTCTTTTATCCTCAAAAATTATTCCGTTGCTCCAAGGATAATGTGTTGAGTTTGATCTTGAATAGCGTCGATTGCCATCCTTGCTTCTTTGAGAATGAAGTCGAGTGCCCGTATTTGGTGGTCATGTCCCTCAAGAACTTGAACTTCTGTTATTCTGTTGGTTTCTACCTGCTGGGTGAAGATCTCGCAGTCTCATCGAACGTCGTCAAATTCGACTTCGATCACTTCTTTCTTGCTTTTGCAACAGTTGATCAGGTTCTGTACTTCGTAATCCAGTCGTGACACTCGCGCTTGGACGCTGACTATCATCGTGGTGTCCTCGTCCTGGGTGATTTCTTGGTACTGCGACGTGTCTGTTGGTAGTGATCTTGTATTCTCAGGGCCCACTCCGATCAGGGCTTGGATGCTGATGCGGTCGACTTCGTGACTGCGGTTGATACGGGTGCCAATTGTCCCGCTCCAAAGGTTAGTCAGCGCCTGGGCGTCGCCATTATGAAATTGTCGTGATGGAAATGTATATGGTCCTGCCGATCGTGCTCTGTTCAATGCTGTGATTGCTAATTGTTGAACGTGTCGGCAACTCTGACACTTGTTGCTTCAATACTTAGGGCAATATTCTGGGCAACACCTTAGGGTGTATTCTGTGTCACCATCTGTAATATTAGCGGCACAGCAGGCTCTTTTGTTGCACAGTTCACAGCTCATGAACTTCTGTATTTCGGATAACGTCAGAAATATTATACTGTTACGGGGGTACTCCTGCGTGTGTAGACGCAGATCGGTATCGTTGCACGCGTCGCTGGCATATCCCAATTTTAGTGAATATGACGAAGCTCAAGAAGTGGATTTCGAAGGTAGCTCGTCGTAGTTGCTGGGAGGTATTTTGGTGTACTGGCATGTGCAGAAGTACGGCCGTCCTTCAAAGGTCGTACGGGTTTGGGAGATACTGTTTGGAGAACTTGTCACAATGTACTTGTGAGGGATACTCGCCTGTCTTGCAGAAGTGGAAATATGCGTCCACGAGATTGTTGTAAGGCAGAAAATTGTACAGGAAATTGAGGTGGGCGTCGGTTTGGCAGTACGAATGGAGGTAGGCTTCGTTGTGGATAACGATGTCTTCACGAGAGTTTTGGAACATAGATAATAGATATTCTTAAGGTAAAAACTTAATAATATTTCAGGTGGTTTTCCACTGTTGTTGTCCTGACTGTGGATTGCTGATAGAGCTTGATCATTGTGTTAAAACAGGAGTTCAACATGGTCTTTTATAGGTGAGCATTTCACGCCAGAGGTATATTAGTGAGGCATGATGGTACTTCTCCATCACTATCATATGTGTGTAAAGTACTATCTCGATAACACTTAGTCCACCATAGTAGGTGTTCGCATAAACACCGATCGTTGCCACATAGCCGATCTCGGTAGTCAGGTGCGGAGAGTTCCATTTGACAATGTGTAGAGGCATAAGCCCCCACCAGGCATCCCAAAGGTTATCCTGCATAGTATGACATTGCTGACACGCATATGGGACCATTACTTCGTATTTGTTATCGTCCTTCTGCATGAGTGGAATAGTGATGAAACATTCAATGAGCTACCAACACATACTTTGCCACGTACCTAGTGTCATCGCATCTTACCTGTGTTCCCCATAGGGTGGTGCGCTCTCTCAGTTATCGTGTTTGCAAACGCGTCAGAGCTGGGGATCGACAGTCTAGATCCGAACACTTACCTTTTAGGTAGAGTCAACAACCATGGCACAGTTAGCATTTCTCCGTTGATTACTTGACTCAGGAGATAGCAATGTCACTCATACTAAGATAATATCGTTCGTCCAACAATCTCGGGGAACTTCATAGTTTTTTCCGAGGATAGTTTTATCCCAGTATTAGTTTGATATGAGGTAGCGCTGGTCTGATTTGTAATGCACAGCTAACCCGAAGATTCCTGCGAGGCAATTACGTTAGTTCGGCTGTATGGTTTTGTGTGTCCCATGCCTTGATCAGTGCCAAAGGTGATACCCTTTAGTTGCTGTCAGATCGAACGTGCTGTAGCGATTTGATGGGTGTGTCGAGGGTGAGATTCCCAATGACTTTCTTCTCATCGCTCTTCGAAAGCTTCTCAGAGGAATCAATCAAAGAAGACGGTTTTGGCTCGAGGAGCGTAGGAAGAGGATGGGAGTGTCAAAGGTTGACCGGTCACATAAAGAAGGAGAATCCACTAAGGTAGTGGATCTGCGAATTCGAAGGTTCAAACACACATTAGGGAAGATAAAAACAGCTCGGTTTGGAGTGCAGAAAAGGCTTGATTGTCTCTATCTACCAGCACTCCTGTACATATATACTCCTTAGCACTACCACACCCCTGACATCTCCGAACTCACTAGTGCTGGTAGTGGTGGGGACGGACTTTCGCACTACAACTCCTCCCTGGCCCTTTGTGCAAACAACACTTATCTCCTTTACCAATATCCTGTCACATTAAAGGAGACTCAAGAGAAAGCCCAAAAGAAAGTTCAAAAGAAAGCCCAAAAGAAAATCCAAAAGAAAATCCAAAAAAAAAAACACAAGATATCCCCTGAACGTTTACTCCTTCCGTGTTTGCTTCCTCTTTTCATCTTCCCTCTTTCTCCGCTCATTCATAAAGTGCGAGGCTTCTACAACTGTTTCTTCAGCCCTAATTACCGCATCCCTCATAGCAACCATCCCCGATACAATTTGATGCCTTGCAGCCTGGAATACATCAGGTTCCCGGTTGATCGCCCTTTGCACGATGAGCGGCGCGTACTTCCCATGGATCCCGCGGTGGTAGGTTATCATTCGTTCTTCCTCACTCACTAGGTGGGTGTACCTGACATCGCGCTTGATATTGTCAGAACAGGTGATAACCGCATCGTATCCATCGATTGGCTTGTCCTCTGTGTGGTTCGGGGTTGGGGATCGTTCCACTCTCTTTCTCTGGAGAGAAGCTTTAGTCCTGACTGGTGTGGGGGTGATAGCCGTCTCGCTAGATTCGCTGCCACCTGAGGTAGCCTCGTCATCTTTATCGGCGGTTTCGGTAACTTCACTGGCAGTCGTATCTGGGGTGTTGGTTATCTTGGGGGATGGATCGCTCAGTTCCTCCTCCTCGCTAGGCGGAGCGGCAAAGATTAGAACAGGCGACGCGGAAGCAATTTGACAGTTTTGGGGCGGAGCTGACGGCGAGAGCGTGCGGAGGCGGCTTTGATTTTCCTTGAACGGGTAAAATGCAATCGGCATTACTGGCCCTCGGTATAACTTTAAAACCATTTTTCCCAGATTGATTTCTTCGTTAACTACCGGACATCCATTTTCCACTAAAGTCTTTGCCTCTTTGAAGTCCGCAGACGTGTACAATTTATTCATCTTTGATTTCTGTCCCAGTTTGATGAGACGGGAGACATATGCATAGTTAAGACACCGTTTGGCTAACTCGGGGTCTTTGGCAGTTCGGGTGGCTAGGGCTGTCAGTCGTAACCATTTCTCGCTGCCCTCGCCTTCGTTCAGGACCTCCAAGAGTTCTGGGCTCTGCTGCCAGTAATCACCCAGCTTTTTCGTCGCACGGTTTTTATTTTTCTGCGCGGTGTTGTGTTGCTTTACCATCTCTCTTACCCGGCCTGAGCTGTTGATTGTCCTGAGGTAATCGTAGTATCTCTTGTAGCCTAGCACTCTCCACCCCGCATTGTCTTCGTCGAACTGTGAGAGCCATGCAACTTGTGCGTTCGAAACCTCGTGGATATCAGCGAACAGCTGGTATACGCCGTGCATAAACTTTGACTGATCTTGCGGGTTCAGCTCCTTCATGGCGATTTCCACTGCTTCTTGAATGGAGTCGAAGTGCCTGTCTGGGAAGAAGCCGTCGCACAGGCTTTCCAGCGCCTGAATTGGAAGAGTCACTGGTGCAAGGTCCATGGAGGCTTTGCTGGTTGCCGGGATGAGGTCCATAGTGGGGAACAGTATGGCAGGAGAAGACTCGGCGGAGGTCAACTTGGCGGAACGCAACTCAGCGGAATCGGCAGAGGACAACTTGGCGGAACGCAACTCAGCAGAATCGGCGGAGGACAACTTGGCGGCATGCCACTCAGCAGAATCGGCGGTGTCAGGGGCAACCATTGCTGGAGAGGCGACTTTTCTGTATCTGGTGGAGGTGGCTAAGGTTTGATTGACAACAGTGTTGCGGCTCCCAGCTTTCCTGACGGTGATGGTGCTACGGAGTGCAGTTTTCTTGATGGCAGCGGCAGTGCTGGAGCTATCGTTGACTGGAGTGAACGTCATTTTTTTGGCTGTAGTTGAGGGCTGGATTTCGAATGGGTTCACTGTTGAAATCGGTGCAGTCGATGGTGTCGATAAGGTTGATGAGATTTGTAGCAGCAAGGCTTCTGGAGTTTACTGAGAGGGGGGGTGAGCTCTTTATATACCTGGAGCTTCTCTTTGGGTTGATTTTCTTTTTGCTTCGTTTCTAGCACCTTCCCGGCGTTTCCCACCATAACTTCTCTTCCCGCTCCCCTTTGTCTTCACAATTGGTGCCGTTTGAAAGAGCTCAACGCACTCGTCATCTTCATATTAGGCAGTGAATTTTAGGTTCAACCTAAGGGTGCTGGTTGTCGTTATCGTTTAGAGAGTACTAGGAGATTTTCTGTGTAATGGGGGTGTGAGTCAGCCAATGAGAGCCATTCGTCTTTTCCAGCTATTCCTTTTTTGTGGATCCACGAATCTCGTGAGTCTTGGCATCTTGGCATCATCTCTTCGTCGTCTCTTCGTCGCTCTTGAACCATACACGCTTGTATGGTCTCCTCCCCTCCCCCATCGTCCCCCCCAATCTACCTTCTCATTTCTCTCGAGGGATGGTTTACCGGCACTTGGTGCGTGGCATTCCATTCCTTTACCATCCTCCCACCACCTTCCATGTCTTCCTCCCGCACCCAAGTCCGTTTCTCGAAACCTAACCACTTGACTAAATACAACCATTTTCCATCTACATATTTGCGGCCTGCTGCCGCTTCAAGTTCCCATGCTTCCTCCGTCTCTTTCTTCGTTTCTTTCTCTATCTCTTTTTCCTTGACTTCTTCTCGTGCGGGCAGCGGTGTATCCTCGTAGTATTTTCCTCCTCTTCTGACAAGGAACTTCTTAACTCGGCTCCTGTCTATCCATCCTGCGAGCTCGGAACCGTCTAATTCGGTGAAGCGATAAGTGACCAAACTTGATGCTATCTCCTTGACCCAATAAGGTCCTCTCCATTTCGCGTCCAAATTGGACCCATGCGATTGTTCGGTTTTAGTTTCGTGCAGGAGAACCAGGTCGTTAACTTGGAGTTCTTCAGCTCTTAGTCGGGCTACTTGATCGAAACGGCGTTTATTTGCGTCCCGGGACTCTGTCAGTCAATGTACGGCCGCGTCTATATCTTCGCGCCAGCGTTCCAATTGTCGAGCCCTTGCAGCTAGTAGTGAGGTTGTATCCTTGACGTCCTTCCAGTGCGCAGTGTTCCATGTCAGATTGTTGAGTTGAACCGGAAGCACTGCATCCTGGCCGAATATGAGGCGAAAGGGGGAGTTCCTGGTTGTTCGTTGAACGGTTATCATGTCCGCCCAGAGCAGCGCTGGAAGGTGGTCGAGCCACATCTCCTTTGGTTCGTCAGAGTATGCAGTAAGTTTGGACAAGGCATCGGCTATTGGCTGGTGCCCACGTTCGACGACTCCATTGCTAGCCGTATGGTACGGAGTGGTGGTTATCTTCCTGATGCCATATCGCTTGAGCAAGTGATCTGTCCATTTCTTATTCTCTGCCCACCGTCCACTACTACACTGTCGGGGGTGCCATATCGGCATATTACTTCCTCATAAATGAAATCTGCCACTTTCTCTCACAATCCTTGTTTCAATGGCCTTGCCGCTTCCCACCCGCTAAGGTCATCGCAATCGATGACCAGGAGATGGAATCCTCCTTCCATCTTAGGCATGTAGGAGATATCCATTCCCACACGTTGCCACAGATGACTGACAGTTAGACTCTTCAGGGGTTCATCATACCGTAATGGTGCTCTCTTCTCACACTGTTCACACGTTTTTACCCATTCTTTGAACATCAGCATACATCTCAGGCCACCAGTAGCATTCGGCTACCTTCTGCAACGTTCCTTCTCTTCCTCGATGGCCACTCAGCTCATGTGTTGCTTCCATTGCATTTCTCCTTTCTTCTCCACTCATTAGTACCTTCGCCGGAGGTTCATTCGTTCTGCGCCTCCGGTAAAGAATTCCATCCGAAACGAAATATTTTGTAGCTTTTCGCCCAAAGCGCTGCATTTCCTTTGGATTTTTTCCTTTTGGTCGCTTTAGACTCCCCAGGAACTCTCTTATTTCCCTCGACTCTCCTTCATACGGTTGTGATAGTTGCAGGCCCACGAACGGTTTGTAATATTTCTTTCTTTCTTTTCCTTGCTCAACTCGCACGTTTCTTAGGCTGGCTTCGATTGTCTCTTGTAGGTCGTCCCCCTCTTGATTGTCTGGATCTGGTTCCCCTTCCCCGTGTGGCCTTCTTGAAAGTCCATCTGGTCCTCCATTGAGCCGCCCTTGGATATGTTTCACGTCAAAGTCAAACAGCCGAATCCATGCAATCCAACGAGTGACTAAGGCCCCAGGCAAGTCATTGGCGGGCAGGTTCAACTGATGTACTAGTGTATTCGCGTCAGTTTCTACAAGGAATCGAACGCCATACACATAATTGCGGAACTTGTTTAACGCTCTCATAAGGCCTCTGCATTCCCGCTTCCCTGCGTCATACTTCGTCTCCGCGGGGTTCCAAAGTCCACTCTCATACCGACATGGGTGGCGTATATTTTCCTCGTCTTCTTGTTGTAGTATGGCTCCCCATCCCTCCAGGCAGGCATTAACTCCTAAGACTATTTGGCCGGCTTTGTCGCTAACGTCCAACGTCTTTAGTGCCGGGGCATTACAAAGGGCATCTTTCAAGGCTTTCATGGCTTCTTTTTGTTCTGATCCCCATCTGAATTCGACTTCTTTTCGTGAGATCTGGAACAATGCCGGGGTGACAATTGCGTACTCGCGAATCCATATACGGTAGTATGTGCAATGCCCAAGGAAAGCCCTGCATTCCATACAGTTTCCGCACGGCAGCCAGTTCTGCACTTTATCAACTTCGGAAGCTTGGGGCCACCTACCTGCTTCTCCGCAGACGAAGCCCACAATCTTTATCCCATTCCAGCACCAATCGGACTTTTCTCCCAAAATCGTTGCTCCAGCTCTATCAATATCTGCCAGCACTTTGTCGAGATTCTGGAGATGCTCCAGAACGTACCTCAGCACTCCAGGCAGACCTGGCACTTCTTCATCTCTATATCAGGTTTTGGGCCCTTTCACTCCAATATCATCGACAAACACTTCCGCGATCGTCCCAAGATGCTTATTAAATATTGTTCGAGATACCTGGACGAAGGCTGACACCGAGTTGGTAGCTCCTTGAACCAACCTAGTCGGTCGGTACATCCTTTGTGTCGTTTGGAATGCCATATAATCTCGGCTTTCTTCATGCAGAACTTCTAGTCGTAGCCAGAGTGAAAATCGATTAAGGAGCAAATAGGGAGGCCAGCGAATGCTTCTGAGAATTCCTCAACGTTGGACGGTATTCCTGCATCATCTAAAGTGTGGCGGTTTGCACTGACAGCCGAGATGATGAATCGATATTTCCCATCTTTCTTAGGTACCAGGAAATGGGCGTTTCTATTCGGTCCCCATGCCGGTTCAAATAGTCTTTGTCGCACTCGTTCTTCCACCATCTCTTTCTCTATCGGAATGACTTTTTTGGAATGCGGAACACACGGTCTTTCCAGACTTTATGACCAGGTTCCAACCTAATTCGGTGCAGCAGTTCCACTTCATCACTAATCGTTCCTAATTCGTCCCAGGTCCACGAAAGCGCGTATTCTCTATTGGACAACATCCCTAACAACGCCTCATTCTCTTTTGGCTTCAAATCTGCACCAATCCTCAATTCTTGTATTCTTTTAGTCGTCAACCTTCCCCCTCGTTCTTCAGCGGAAAACTTAGGGGTGAACCAAGCGTCCCAGGGTCCGGAGGTAGTGGTATCTTTATTCTTGGCGATAGCCCTTTCTCTCCAGTCGAGTCCTTCGTCTGGTACACTCCCATCTGCCAAGGGGACTGGTTTCACTTTCTTGGCGACGCATTTGTATCGAGCCTGTACCCACGCAGCTCTAGCGGGTTCGTCTACTTTGTACTTTGCTATTGTTACATCAAGGTAAGAGAGAGAGGGTTGTATTTGACTAAGTTCCGAAGTAGTACTATTTCGAGGAATCCACCACAAATTAGTGGATTCCCCTCCGGTCACCTTTGTCATCTTAAGTAGTGCTTCTTCGCCCATCGACCACTCTTCTGATATCATCCTCTTGCCCAACTCTTCCACCGTCACCCCTTCCTCCTGCGCCCATTCATCTTCCCAATTGATTCCACTTCCCATCACCCTTCTTACTTCCGCAGATATTCCCTCATCTTTTTATTTTCCATCTCCTTTTCTTTTTTCGAACGTGTCTTCCTCTTCTTTTCTCTTCTCGCTTTCTTTTCTCTTTCCCCTTTTACGTCTTTTCCCTCGACGTCTCTTACTTCCACCAACATCTCTTTCTTTCTCGACTCCTCCTCTTTCCCTTCCATCGATCTCTTTCCGGACTTCCCCACACCTAGTTGCCCTTACTTTAACTTGGCGTAGTAGTTCCCAAGTTGCTGGCGAATCTATCCCTCTTGTCTCCCGGGTACGTGGCTACAAACGTGACTTGTTCTGATCCATCCACGGCAGTGATAGTAATTTCGCAACTTCTGTCATCCAGGTTTCTCTCACATTTGTGGGCCTAGGTTTCCCAAGGGCGGCCTAGAATCACCTGTTCCGATCCAGACGCAGCCAGAAACACTGGTACGGGAATCACGATTCCGTAGACTTCTATCGGTACAGCTTCCGACACCTTCGTGACATCCGAGCGATTCCCATCGGCAGTTATCATCTTCCAGTCGGCCCTTTTCCATCCAATATTCAGTTCTCTGGCGACATCCTCGCTCATCACACATATCTCGGATCCTCCATCGATGAGCATCGGGATCTCGTGTTCATTGATGTTTCCTTGAAATGTAGGAGAGGCTCATGCGTAGTGAAACTCAGTATATCCGAAGGTGTCTCTGGGGTTCGAAGCGAAGGCGGAGACGTGAGCGATACCGACCTTCTGGGGAGCTGTGGGGGTTCTGGCCGGCACACGCCTGTCTTTCGAAATTGCTACCGCTTTGGCTTTAGGCAGTAGCCGAGGGTTAACTCACCCGTTGCCCTCTCCTGTCGAGCTAGGACCGTATAGTCCAGCTGACCACTTCCCAGAACCTCATAGTCTCCAGAATCGAGAGCCGGGGTCTGCTTCATACGAGGTTTGGAGGATTTCTTTTCGGTGGGGTCGGCTGTGGTTTTGGCTAGTGATTTGCCGAAGGTCACTCCTTTCTTGATGTTGCGCTTCTCTTGGGTGCTGACACTTGTCGCTACTTCCGGGACATCATCCTCCACCGAGCACGCTTGTCGTCTCCTTTCATCACATCCCCTGTCCTCTTTCTCCTCTCATCAACAAAGGCATAGCCTGCTTGGGTTTGAACTACCGCCAGCCGTCGATGTCTTTCTTCCTCATCTAGGCGAGCCTCTCTTCCTTCTTCTGTTTCACTTTCTTCCGTGCTTTCTTCTTCTTCACAGCTATCTTCCTTTCCATCACTCTCTTCTTCCTCGTCTTCATTAAGTTCCACAACTCGACTTACCTCACCTACCTGGGGTTCCTTACATTTTTCCTTGGAGTAGTGCCCATCTATTTCCAACAGTTGTTGAACAATCCCAAGCGAAAAGCCGTTACTTGAGCGCTCGCTCTCTGAAACAACTGCGACCTTGCAATATGTTGTGGAGGTCCAGCTGCAGCTGGCTGTACTGCTCCAGGCTGGGTGGGTGCAACTGGTGCTGCTGCGAGCCACTTCTCTAGCATAGTCTCTCATTGACAGGAACCTTCGCTCTGGCCGGTACCCAGAGATTTCTCCACCTCTCCCTCCGCGTGGCCTAGGGTTAATCTCCCGCTCATTAAGATGGATGATACCTTGTTCTTGGTCGGTTCGGACGTCAGGGCAGAATGTCCGGATATGCCCTAGTTCGTCACAGTAAATGCAAGGGCCTAACCCCTGCCGAGGGTACTGTTGGTAGTTTGGCATTGCAGGTCGATAATATCCCGGCCCAGAAGGGGCATTCATTTGTGGTTCATGTGATTGCAGAGGGTGCATCGGTGGATTGTCGGCTTGAATTGCGTGGGCCCTAGCCGTTTGATAACCGGTATATTGAGGCCTTGGATCGGTCGCCTTGGTTAGTTGGAAAGTCCAGGCCTCAAAAGCCTTCATCATGTTGTCCATTTTTGTGTCGATGGTCTCCTCCTGTTTTTCGGTTGCAGTTGTTTCTGTACTTGGTGTTGTGGTGACAGCAGTGGTGGCGGCGGTGCTTGGTTCGTTCTCTTGACTCATGCTGGTTACACTGGGCATCTGTGGAAGCGGAACTCCGGTGAATGGAGTACGCGAGACTCCCAGTGTCATATGAGCGGTATCGGTGTCTAGGAGAGCAAGGGCATCGGCTGTAATGCATTTGTCGAGAATGTATTTGTGGAGGCTGTCATACTTAAAGGTCTCAGGCTCCCGGGGTCCAATTCGAGTTTGACGACAGCCTTAGCTTTTAGATCTTTTGGGAGGGCTCCAAGCAGCGTTTCGACTTGCGCAAACTCGTACAATGTACCCTTGGTAACCATGGCTCGGCTGATGTTGTCATAGGCTAAGATAAAGGCCTTCAATCCGACATTCCCTCTTTTCAGTTGATCTTTGCACAGTCTTTCCAGGTACATTCTCGTGTACATATACTCGGCTGTCGGCATGTCTGAAGGCGTCTTCGAGTTCCCTTTTCAATTCCTCCCAGTCTCTTTCCTGGTACCCTTTCATCATTTTAATGTTTTCCTGAATAGTTTTGGAGCAATAATATGGGAAGGTGGAGATGACATCATCCTTAGATGGGTCTGTGCCTGTGTGGAGAAGAGGCTTTCATATGCTTCGATGAACTTGGTGACGTCGCTCACCAAAAATGGGGGCTCCCATGGTTCTCGGGAGTGGCATTTGGGTTTTCTCCTTGGCAATTGCAACGACGAGGGACTGATGAAGTTTTTCTTCTCTTGAATAGAGTTCAGGGAGTTTGTGCCGGCAGTGTTACTAGGGCCGGAGGAGAGATTGGCAGGAGTGACGTGCCGGCCTCTCAGGCTGGTGGCGGAAGTGGAACGGACGTGGGCACGGACAGACATGTTAAACGTTGAGGTGGCGGTGGTAGCAGCAGCGGTTTGTTTGTACATTTTTCGGAACGGTGTTTTGGCGATTTGATTGTGAGTGTGAGAGAAGAGTTTGTTAATCTGGCCTAGCTGTCCCTTCTTCCACTTTTCTTCTTGCTAGTTCTTTTCCTTGATTGTGAGTGTCTTGGGAGTTTTTCGTTCCTTTTTCTATATGTTGTTTGTTCCAGATGTATTCTTACACTTTTTAGTATCATTATTTCAATCCCGTATTTCCGAAGCTGGCGCTCCAGCCACTCGATATTTTCATTTAGTACTAAGGTTAGTGTTTAGGTTCGGAGCTCCTTCTTTCAGCATTGTCGTTTCTATTCCCAATTTTTTAGACTGACGTTCCAGCCTCTTAATATCTGTTTAGTGCTAAGGTTAGTGATCAGGTTTGGAATTGTCCCAGTTATGAGGTTGGTGTCTTCGGTATTGTTCCGGTATAAAGTCAGTTTTATCGTCCTGTTCTCGGGCGGTGCCTTGATTGTTGTCCCGTATGAAGTCGGTGCTTGTTGTCCCGGTTTAAAGTCGGTGCTTGTCGTCCCGGTAAAAGTTGGTGCTTGTCGTCCCAGTATAAAGTCAGTGCTTGTCATCTCGGTATAAAGTCGGTGCTTCGGTTTTTGTCCCTGTGTGAAGTTGGTGCTTATCGTCCCGGTATAAAGTCGGTGCTTCAGTTTTCGTCCCGGAATGAAGTCTGTGCTTATCGTCCCGGTGTAAGGATGGTGTCTTGCTTGGTACTTACCTTTTTATATTAAGTTGTGGGGTCCTTGCCTCCACCATTCCGTACTCAGCTTTCCTAGCCGAAATCCGCCTTTGGGCTCCATTTGTGGCGATTTGAAGGGTGTGTCGAGGGTGAGATTCCCAGTGTCCTCCTTCTCATTGCTATTCGAAAGCTTGTCAGAGGAATTTATCAAAGATGACGGTTTTGGCTCGAGGAGTGTAGGAAGAGGGTGGGAGTGTCAAATGTTGTCCGGTCAGACAAAGAAGGAGTATCAAGTAAGTTAGTGGATCCGTAAATTTGAACGTTCGAACACACATTAGGGAAGATAAAAGAGCTCGGTTTGCAGTATAGAAAAGGCTTGATTGTCTCTATCTACCGGCACTCCTGTACATATATACTCCTTAGCACTGCCACACCCCTGACATCTCCGAACTCACTAGTGCTGGTAGTGGTGGGGACGGACTTTCCCACCACACCAAACAGAATGCAAGTTAATCAGTGCACGATCTGGCTGGGAAGATATGAATCCCTGGTTGGGAAGCCGAGTGGAAAATTTGACTTGGAAAGAGAAGATAAGGGTGGCACCAACAGTATTCAGCAGCATGTGCATATATGGAATAGAGTCAGTCACTGGAGTTGGATGCTGGAGTTGGTTGCTAAAATGGGCTGCAGAGAGCATGCGCGTGACAGAACATGAGTGTAATTGGTGCAAGGAATGGATTGGGAGATGTTTATCCACAATTGCAAAGCCAAGTGGAGGATAGAGAGGAGAGGGGCTGCATGTATAGTTCTTGGTAGCCAGGGCCTGCAGCAGGAGTTGGGTACTGAAGCTGACTGCTGAGACAAGAGCCACATGATATAAAAGAGTGATCGATCGAGTGAGGATGGATGAGAGCTGGCTCTAGATGTCATCCAGTTGTCAACTGGAGATGCTGAAAGGGGGGACTTAACTATGGATGGGACAAGGGTAGAAGAGGAGATGGAGATGTAAGAAAAGGATTAGGGAAGATGAATAGTGGGAAGATGAATGTGAGCTGGACTGGAGATGTATATACAAAAAGCTAGGGCATGATTAGGCATGTGGTGCCTGTCATCTTGTCTTATATTATTCCTACCCCAAACTGGCATCCCGAACTCAAATTGGTAGTGTGATTTTGGTTATCCCAGCTATTTGTGGCTCAGTCCAGTGACTGTCAGACAAGAATACAAATCCAACTTACAAAATTGAGGCCTCGTTTTTTGTATGAATCCATTCTCTCTCCCTTCTTGCTCATCTATCTCCATCTCCATCTGCATCTCCTCTTTCAACCTTGTTCTCTCTATAGTTATATTCCCCCCATCAGCATTCCCAGTCAACAGCTAGATGACACCTAGAGCCAGCTCTCATCTAGTCTTGTTTGATTGATTACTCTCTTACACCTGCTGTACTTCCTAGCAGCCTGCTGTAGCCCTCGTATATGCAATGGCTACCGAGCACCTTATTTGGAGCCACTCTCCTCTCAATTCCAGTCCCGTCCTTGATTTGGCTTCCCGATCTTAGATTAATATCACTCAAGCCAGGCTTTGCACTTATTACCCTCATGTTCTGTCAGATCCTTGCTCTCTGCAACTGATTTCAGCAACTGACTGCTGCAACTGACTGAAGCAACTGACTGCAGTGATCAACTGCAGCAACCAACTGCAGCGGCCAACTGCAGTGACCAACTGCAGTGACTGACTGCAGCAACTAACTGCAGTGACCAACTGCAGTGACCAACTCTATCAACCGACTCCAGCAACTGACTGCATCAACCGACTCCCACCACTGACTTCACCATAGATGCAACCTCTCTCCTATCTTTCCAATTCATATCCTCCATTTGGCCTATTCACCATCGGTTAATATCTCCTGAGTCAGGTGGCGCTCCAATTGACTTGGGTTCCATTGGGCCCTTGCTCACAGCATCCGGCTTCAGAGTGATCTCTCTTTAAACCTTACAAGCCATCTGTCGTCAACCTGTCCGTCATCAACTCTGTCTTTCATCAACCCAGTCTCTCATCAATTCTATCTCCCAAGTCTACTTGAGAGCCATCTCATCCATCTCTCTTCATACCTGCTCGAAAGTCATTTCCTCATCTTGCCCCAGCCCACTCGAGAGTTATCTTGCTCATATATCCCCAAGTCCACATATGAGTGCACATATTTGATGTGTGAGAGTGTGAATGTCAGAGTTGTGAGAGCAAGAATATCAGAGTTGTGAGAGTGGGAATATCAAGATTTTCCATGTCACAGTTGAGAGAGTGTATCAGAGTTAAAACTTGTTAATAGTACTTGCAAGCCATCTTTCATCAAGCATCGCCACATCTCTCTATATATTCCTCTGCCTGTGTATATACTGTTGATTGATATCAATAGAAACTGCAATATCAAGTACCAATATCCATATCAGTTCTACAAGTAAGTGAGACAGTGTATCCAAGTGAGAATACAGGAAATCACAAGAATTGTGGTCGAAGAATATGCTACACTCTAAAACTGAACGTCAATTCGTTTTTCAAAATGACAATCTCCACATAACCTTCTGATAGTATCTTACAAATTGAACAACCGTATACAATGTATGGTAACACGCAATGAGCCACGATGAGCTGCTATGAGTGGTAATAATATACAGGTGGTCGAGCTGTAACAGCCAAAACATTCCATAATACAGTGCTAACAGTGATGACAAATCCTGATTACAGTAGTATGGTCACTTTTCCTGATGCATTCTCTAGTTTACAAAATAATCAATAAGCTTTGGCTCCAGCCGCCATTTACTATTATGATTCTGAACTTCGAGTTTTTGGCCTTATTTGCAATACTTGTATTTGGAATCTCGAATTGTTTTGTTAACCCCTAGTACTCTGAGCTGAACCTTGACAGAAGAATGAGTATACAATCAATTCTACTTGTTATATCTCATGTTTATGTATTGAAACATCAGGAAACAATCCCTGTACCTGGAGCACCTGGAACGTTCGTAGGCAGAGTGATATATAAGTCTGCAATAACACGATGTCAGGCACTGCAAAAACAACTCTAGATGCTATATATTACAAGGTTGCATGTCACTCTGCTCGGTACCTTGTGAGGTTCAATACACAGTATTTTTTGTATGACCGTTGCAATTGCACGGTACTTGGTGGGTGGTAACACTGCTCTGTGTATCATAATGATGATCCTGTACACTACATATATCACCATACCATCTGTCTTTCCCAAAGTAATCTTTATTAAGTCTATTAAATCTATTTACACTTCAGAACATTGTTTATACCCTGTTTACCGCTGTATTGCACTCATCCTCCAGCATATCATAAACATTGTTCCAGATAGCTTGGTTTATATGACTATATACTATCCATTCTTTATTCACCGACTTTGATGAAGTGGGCTCCTCTGGAATTAAGTGAGCCACACCCACGATATTTTCTGCACTAATAACTGCATAGGCATCTCCAGAAGATTGTTTCACTATCCTGACAAGCTGCAATGCACTTTCCAGCATTCCACCGTTGGCATGCTTTGCCTTTTCAACATATGCCAGCCAAAGGATATTCTCCCCGTGTGGATGAGTGACTCACAGCTTGAATAGGCAATGCATACGGTACGGTACGCACCCCTGTAGTGCCTTGTGAGATTGCTCCTGCCCTTTCTTATGTTGTGAAGTCTGAATCTGTACCCAGTCATGGTGGGCAGCCCTGGAATACCATAGTTTTTTTCCTGTACATTTGAGCTTCTGAATGATGCACTCGCCCTGCATGTTTCGTGATTCTACCTCCAATCCATGGAAAATTGCAGCTGTACTGCTTAAGAGATATTCCGAATTGATGTTGACCTTCTTGAAGTGTAAGCAATGACAGGTGGCTTTGTATAGATGATCTCAGAGGACATCATCACTGATTTTTTCAAGAGGCCTCAAAAGTCCTTAACATGCTCTTTTTCTTTGTACTGCTGTGGAGATATGCATCTGAATGCACAATGTCCAGTAGACTCTTCCATCGTGACTTCTGTTGTCGCCTGTACAGCAGCTTGTTTATGATTCCAAGTGTGGCGATTTGCCTTTCTGCCCACAAATTTATCACTCTGAAGATAGTAGTTGATGATCTGAGTATAGTAATCACCAGTTATATTTGAGTCATTGAACCCGTCCTTAATCCGCTTCCGGTCAGAGCTTTCTCCAATCTCTGTTGACCACTGATTAAGCGATCCATACCATTGTATCTGCTCTCAGAAGTGCTGCATGAGATGGAGTTTGAGAAAGTTGAAATCGCAACCATCTACAATGTATTTGGCCAATTCTGCATCAATAATATAGTTCCATGTATCGTGAATGCGCTGTTGAAAGGCTGCCGTTTTCTCCTTGTTTTCCACCGAATACAACTCGGTATACAATTCCATACGTCCCTCTTTGGCCTCTGCTGCAAGTTGTGTGCCAGCCCTGAATTGCTGAAATACATCCTTCGAATCGTTAAAGCGACGTAGAGTATTGTCCATTAGGTCTAGCATTTTATCATTGTGAGAATTATACCGGCAGTAGAAATAGAAGTCAATAAGAGAACAAGAGCACTCAACCGCATAATCAAAAACATTATGTTCAGAGGGGCTTGGGTCTTGTAGAGCATTGTATATGACACCCACAAGGAATCGTATCAATGTCTTGATTTCTTCCTCTGTTCAAACACGAAAACCCGTCATATACACATCTTGGCTTCTTCATATGATGGTATGCAGGCACTGAGAACCAAATATTGTTGAACTTGTCCAGCTGTTTATGCTGCTTGAGAAATATATGATGCCATGTCAGGAGGTGCTACAACATTTCAATTTGCATTGTATGGAGCAAATCAAGGTTGGGGAGATCGCTTGTGACACAATCGAGATAGCATAAAATATTGAAGCCTGGATTCGCATTATGAGTTGGAGTTTGCTGATGCTTGGAGTGTATTTGAATCCGAGGGTATACGATACATATTATGATCCCAAAAATTGTGGCTCTCATGTCGGTGGCGTAGATTACCTATTTCCTGCTTGGGGCATTCGAACCAGTGGCATACACCATGCTTGATGTTGTGAAGATCGCGGTGCTCGAGGTAATCTGCCATCCATGCAGCCACAGTCGAATAACAATGTATAGAGTTGCCATCGGGACTGTAGGCATAGAACGTGTGAGTCTCAAATGTGAGTTGGGGTTGCAACACATGCTGGAATACATTCTGAGAGACCATTCAGTTATGCTCCCTCTCAGCATTTCTTTCTTTCAGGGGAACATCGCGCATCTTGATACTAATGGGCAAAAAGGCGAGCAACATAATGCTG
This sequence comes from Trichophaea hybrida, assembly GCA_015178995.1. Classification (NCBI taxonomy): domain Eukaryota; kingdom Fungi; phylum Ascomycota; class Pezizomycetes; order Pezizales; family Pyronemataceae; genus Trichophaea; species Trichophaea hybrida. Next base: position 21,336 of record WHVE01001142.1, read on the forward strand.
GGCATCATATGGTTCATCTGTGCGGTTGCTGATAGATTGCCGATCGTCATATGTATTGGCCATCGTATTTTGTTGCCAGAGATGTTCATGAGGTGGGTGGCGTCAGACATGAATATTATAAACAACAGTGTGTCACCAACAGGTAGTATTGTCTATACAATTGTGAGCCTTTTATAGGGTATAAGAAGGAAGCGTACCTGCTTATCCCACCACCAATCTCCAGTATGTATCTCATTGTAAACACCGTACCCAGCATCATTGCAGCAATGTTTTGGAGTATATATAAGATGTTTCTCATAAGCAGGCAGCTGGAGTAGCTATCTTGCACATGCTATAAGGTCACGGTACCAAAACTCAATTGCATCCTGATGCTGCGCACTCCATGCCATCAGCAACGTAGTATTTATCCAGCAGCCATTGCTGAGACTATCCTCCACCGCATCAATTTTCAGTTGGCGGTGGTAATTTGATTTCAGAGAATCGTGCGCACTCTCTTTACAGTCACAGTTGCCCTGCAGAAAATTGTCGATGACATTGGCAGGAAGACCTTTTGATGTGACTAGCTCTGCAAAATTGTACTCCTCCTCACTGTCGAATGGACGAATTGAGTTGTTCAAACACTGCTTGGCATTGTTTCATCAGTGGTCAGAATGTATGCGAGTTGGGCACCGGCATTGGGATATGTGAAGTTGCAATTGTGTTTCAGTCTAGTTTGGATAGTTTGGGAGAAGGGGACATGTGGAACCGAGGAAATGCGTCATGATCTTCGATGTGGTTATGGTTTATGTGGAAACCACATCAAGAATCGTGGACGGATTGCTGCAAGTTGTTTGAAATACCTATGTGGAGCTTTGAGTCTGTATTTGCCTCAATAAGTTGGGCGCAATACTGAGGATGATCACTGTCAATGTGTTTGTTGAGCCACACCTCAGACTTGAAAGATTCAAGCAAACAGGGCAGAAATGGTTTGGAGTTTGTATAGAAGCTATGGTGGACATGGTGTAGGCAATGCTGACAGCTGAATAGGAAGTTGGCAGAAAGCATGAGTGTTGGATCATTGCCATGCAAGGGTTGTTGCCATGTAAGGGTAGTGGAATTAAGTGTAATACTATGGAGGCTCTTCAAAGTGGAAATATTATCTATAAAACAAGAGTATCACATTCATTTGGTGCACTTGCAGTTCAAAGCGGGCTGGAAAGTATGCTTGGGCTCTAAATTCACTGTTTGCAAGTACATTTGGGCTGCTGGTTTACTTGACTGACAAAAATGGGCAAAAACATACGATATCACTTGTTCTTTGTGCCAAAACACGTCTTCAGAGTTCAAACAACCCACGGCATGAAGTCCATCTGGTGCACCCAGAGGTCCATATACTGTCAGTGATGCCGGTAACACTTGTTTCACTCCAAATGGCAGGTCCTGACTGCTGATGCAACGCGCACAGTGTCATTATGTTGGAACTTGACTTCACAGCTGTATGTTAGGGACTCTAACTGACAGATTTTGATACTTTGACCCATCAATCACTTGACAAGTCTTCAGGAGTGGTCCAAATGGCTCCCAAGGTGGAATAAAACATGCGGAGCATGATTGAGGTTGGAAGAATAGTGTCGGTTGTGACTCACAACCAGGCAAGTTCCTTCTTGGTATGATGTTTGATGTCACCAACACTGTACACCTTTTGCGAGCCGCTCCCAAGACTCTCAGATCTTGGATGGTTCACTTCGCACTGTATATATATTGACATATACTCCCACCATTTCGATTCTTCTCCATCTTCTCTATTTACTCCATGTTTACTTATTACCACCCATTTGATTGTTTTACATACATTGACTCTAACCCTAACCCGTACCACTTATATATACCTCAGAACGTTGCAATGCCACCAAGATGATTCCATCCACCCCCTCCAAATTGATGCAATTAAGGACACTCTGCCTAGATAGTTTTGCAAAGCAGTTCATGACTGAGCACATTTGGGACCTGATTCAGATATATGCCATTCACACTGTCAAGGATGATGGTGATTGATTTAATGTATGATATCCTTTTCTTGGACCCAGTCACTACCAGGCACTTTGCACAGTTTCAGAGGATGTGGAAGCAACAGGCATCGACCCAGCCACGATACATCAAATGGAGGAGTAGGTTCCATGTGTTTCTCCAGGACTGTTTTGACCAAACTCTGGTCCAGATACATTGGTATTACAAGGAAAAGCCTCCCCTACCTACCAATACCGACACCGATACTGACACTGACACCAACAACAACACCGACACCAACACCAACACCGACACCGACACCAACACCAACACCAACACCAACACCAACACCGACACGACACCGACACCAACACCGACACCGACACCAACACCAACACCAACACCAACACCGACACCAACACCGACACCAACACCGACACCGACACCGACACCGACACTGATACCGACACCAACACCGACACTGAACACTGACACCGACACTGACACTGACACCAACACCAACACCAACACCAACACCAACACCAACACAAACACCAACTCCTGTAACTACTCCAGACGTGGCAAAAGCGATACAAAGACAGCCAGCTGGTATCCTGGAAACCGAAGCTGAAACCCACCATTGCACAAACATCGAATATCACCTACCATCGTCGCCAATGTCCTTCAGAAGAAACAACAACTGACAACATTTCGACTGATGCCATCCCAACTGCCCCAGACCTCACATAGACCTTCAGTGTCTGCGTCGTTGACCGTGACAGCTACCCAGCAAGCTATGACCACTGGGACAATGTCTGCGTGCACCACTCCTCAAATAGATGGCATCTCTCACAACTCGACAAACCCAACAGCAAAGACTTTACAATGTGCAGTGAGTCGCCTATGTCCCTCCAGGGATATCATGTGTATTCTTGGGTGTCTAGTCATGCCTGGTAAAACCTGTCTGTGGCCATGTGAAGCAACTCAACTGGATAGCAACGACTCCATGGCCACCTTCTTCTCTGTTTCTGCCTCCAACCCTCTGATTGTGTGGCTGTTCTGAAGGCAATGGCAGTTGCACCTCCAAGTGTTGCAAGGGCTACTCAACAAATACACCACCACAACCTCGACCATTTCTTCTGTGAACACCTGGTATTTCCAAACGGACCAATAGCCTGACCCCTGCTCCCAGATTCAACGCAATAAACCACCCAGCAAAGACACAACCGGAGGTCACTGCCACTCGCTGCATCAAATTACCCCTCTTCCAGACGAGTCGGCTGCGCCTCTTGAAAAGAAGTCATCATCCGTGCTGGAGGAATCAATGAATGACCTGGTAGTTGCACAAATAAGTAACAAGGTGGCAGCGGGTGATGGGGTTGGTAATGGTGGGGGTGTTGATCGAGCGTGAGGCAATGTATGACAATTAGTGTTGGCAACAAACCAAATCAGTTGTGATGGATTGAACCGAGCAGGGATTTGATTCAGGTTTGATCCGAGATTTGCAAATTTCATCCAGTTCATCACAAACTGGTTTGCGAACCAATGAATTTTGAACGAAAAGATATAAGCAAGTCCTGTCCGCTTACCTAGAATCTTTGTTTGTCTTGTAGCGCTTTGAAGTTACCTATCTGATGAAAAAATATTTTGAACCGATCGGGCAAGAACACACTTACTTATGTTTGTTCGAACATCGGGGTTGAACTTGTGGGGTTTGAGCAAAAATATTGGCAAGGATTTGGTTCGAATGAATCAAACCGCATGTCAATTCTCACTAATCCCTATGGTTGGTTGCCAACACTTATGACGATAGGTCGGGGTTGAAGAGTGTTGAGGAGTCATTGAAGTTGGTGGCAATTCGCATGTACCAAGATCCAATCCAGTATGAGCTTTAAACAGCTCGCAGCGCTGCGATTGACTCCACCGGAAGGAATGTTTGACCTAAGATTTTGGTACGTCTAATAGTGCTGCGAATGACTAGCATATTGACACACATGTTAGGTTCGTGTTTTGGCCGGGTGGAGTGGTTTTTTGTATTTTACAGAATTGTTTTTAGTCTCAGTTGGGATTCTTGGAATTATTGTCTTTGGTTTCATGGTCAGGGGATGCTAGTGTTTGGTTTACTCTTTCAGTACGTCTCTTATTTTTCCAGCAATTGACTAGCAACCTAATGTCGCGTTAAGGATTTGATTCGTGTCTTTTGACCTTCGTTATGGGTTTTCTAATATTGAGCATTATGTTTGGGCTAGCCAGGATTTTGTTTCCATCTTCAGGAGTCACTTATATCTTATTATAATGGTACGCGGCACTTTCATGACAAACTAATACATTTTGGTGTCTATCTCCCCCTGTATGAGACCACTTTTCAGGTGCTATGTACAACGAGGTGTCAGTCCTTTTCCACACTACCATAACCTTTGTCTGCATTGTGAACTCCAAATCACAACTCCATGTACGCAACAGTACTCTTTTGGCACTCTTTTTGCGTTTGTTTGCCTTTTGAAATGACTCAAACATGGCCACTGCACAAGGCTGTATCCTCAATTCCAAAAGCCACAACAGCAACTCCTGGAGTTGTCTCCCCAATGCAACGTTCTGCAGATGGTAAAGAGAAAAAACTCACGTTGCAAGCTGACAAGCAGAGGCGAACGTGAATCAAGACTACAGTTTCACGTATCGAAGGTTCAACTTCTCAGGTCATCTCAGCATCTACACCCATTTCATTAGCGCTGAATCCAGCCCTTATGCCATCTCTGCTCTTGCCAACCAAGTCTTCTATTTGATGTCACCAGCACCCAGTGTTATTTCCATCAGCATTCGTACAGCAACGAACCATAGTCATCCTCAGAGTCCATACTCATCATCATCGGCTTCACACTTTATCCATCGTTTCCACCACATACACCATCAAGTCAGTCAGTCAGCAGCCAACGATATGGCAGTCAAAGTGTCCTTGCACCAGGTGACCTCTGAGTTGCTGTTGTACTGGAGACAATGTGTCACATGATGGAGAAGAAAATGCTGAGCAGGAGACCATTTCCAACTGAAGCGGAGTTAATGCGGGTAGCTTATACAATTCAGAGAGTGTAGAAACCGACTAACATATTGTTTCCACACAAAGTCAGTAGCACTATGCTGGCCAAGGCTTGCATGCAGAAGGAGTCAATATTAGCTTACTGGAATATCAGCAGGAGTGTCTCAAAGAGTTAAGTATCTTCCAGAAATGCATTCTCAGTGACTATCTGGCCACAGGTCAGATCAAAAACAGTTGCAATGCAGTCCGATCGTACATATTCAAGAAGGCCATGATTGTTTAGGGAGACTATACGACTTACATCGTTTAGAAGACAATGAACGCCGTATACTCATTGACCAACTGCTGTCATATTGTACATTCACTGTTTACCAATGCGATTGTGCAAACGTGCTTGAGGTGAGTCCTGTCTGCAACTGTCCATCGCTAACTACATCAGGAACAAGTGAGTTACTTTTTGCTGATGAGATTCGACGATATCAGTATCTACATTTCTTCCAACAAATGCGCAAACACGGTAGGTGTTCAGGGGGCTTCCATGACTGGATTCCAGAACAGACACCCCCAGCACTGATAGTGTTAACATGTACAGCATTGCATCACAGGCTGATAGAGTGGCAAAGAAATAATTGTTTAGCTGCAACAAAGGTGGAAAGTGATGACTTCGAAATCTTGCGGAAAAGGCCAGAATGGAAGTACTACCTCAATCGAGTTAATGATGGCGGTAAGTATGGCTTTCACAATCAATATAATTGCTTTAAATTTTTGCCAAGACTTACACTGATCTCAGGAATATTTGGAATGATCTCCCATCTCCATTGTGACAGAAGGTAATCAAATTCATATGGGTGGCTCTCAACAATCGGATTCTATATGACAAAGAAGCAAATAACACGCCTACCACTGCTACCAAACCTCGTTGGGTGGTGTTAAACAAGACTGCGATGAAAAGCTCTAAAGATGGAGCTGGACATTGAGACTCTAATCATTTCAGCGATCAGCATCCTCATTGCTAAAGATTTGAATTTCAATTTTGCGGATGGGTTGAAGATGGCGACAATGGTAATGACAACGAGCTTGATAACATTCACAGTGCCAGGAGTTGTGCTCACTGACACCATTGCCTACAGCTGGATGATGTCGGCATTGAGGTGGATGAGGATGAAGATGAGAATGAGATGAGAATGAGAATGAGAATGAGAATGAGAATGAGAATGAGAATGAGAATGAGAATGAGAATGAGAATGAGAATGAGAATGAGAATGAGAATGAGAATGAGAATAAGGATGAGAACAAGGACGCAGAGTTGAAGTTGGAAGATAACTGCAAAGGAGAGAGTAGTTTCGAGGATGTGCTTCAAGCTGGCTGCAATATGTAGAATAACATTCAAAATGTGAGGCATTTGGAACAGGAAACTGTATTAATTAAACTTTAGTATCAAACATCATGAAAACTGCACTGCATCTGTTGCCTCAGATGTGACTGCAATTCAGGGCATTGTATAAACGTTGCATGCAGTGAACACTGCATTTTGTCAAGGTGTGCATTGCACTCAGACATAATGTAATTTGTATTGTGGATCAATAGATGTGCTTACTGCATGGCTGCATCGGTAAGAGATACTGCATGAGTAGGATATGAGTATACTGGATGGCTATGTCGGTAAGGATACTGCGTCCATAGGATGTGAGTGCACTGTATAGCTGCATCAGTGAGAATATCACATCAGAAGGTACAAGTGCAATGCAGGGGTCGTATCTACGCACTTGCAGTGCGACACCATGACGAGGCTCAACAGATTTCATCTGAAGTAA